>PJEM01016756.1:0-24589 GCA_004023845.1 Helogale parvula | reverse complement strand
CCTCCGTCAGAAAGCCCTCCTTAAATTATTAATGATTACTCAGCAACACTGCCCTTGGTTCCCAAAACAGGGAACTCATGGTCTTGATATTCGGGAACAAGAAGGGAAAACATTTAATGTCCGGCTTTCTGAGGGGGCTAACGTTCTCCCTGAGTTAATCCTCACGTGGTCCCTTGTCCATACTGCCCTTCTCCCCTTGAGTTCAGAGCATGTATATAGAGATTAAAATTACCCAAAATAGAGGGAAAACCTGAGCTTTTTATAGTCAGCCTGTCAACCAAAAGATACTCCCCCTTCTCTCAAATATGTTGGGACCATATCTAGCCTCTAAAAACCTCACCCACCAGTCCTGACAGAGTCCTCACCCCAGTGCAAAAGGACATTAAGGAAGCCCGTAAGGCCGGTCAATTCCAGCTGGTTTTCCGTTGGTGGGTAGATGGGCAATTGGCCACAAAGGCCTGCTCTTTCCAACAAAGAACTGCCAAATCAGTTCAGCTGTGTGTCCCTGACAGCCCTTTTACAATCGGCTTTTTTTTTTTTTAATGTTTTTGATTTTTGAGACATAGAGAGAAACGGAGTGAGGAGGGGAGGCTCAGAGAGAGAGGGAGACACAGAACCGGAAGCAGGCTCCAGGCTCCGAGCTAGCCGTCAGCACAGAGCCCGACTCGAGGCTCGAACCCAAATCGTGAGATCATGATTTGAACCGAAGCTGGACGCTTGCCGACTGAGCCACCCAGGCGCCCATACTATCGGCTTTTTAAAAATATTCGTGGTGCTTAATTCCATGTGCGCCTGGCACTGGGGTTCTCTTATGAACATCATTTAGACCCCAGCCCAGGATGCTGTCTGTGCCCAAGACTTACATGATGCTTGCGTGGCTCACGCTGTGCAGAACGTCATGCTGCTATTCCAGCGTCTTTGAACAGCCCTCCAGGGCAGGGCGGTGTTCCCAACAAGGCGGCGAGCCCAGCTTCCAGTCATTGTCAGTCAGACACCGCACTGAAACGGTGCGGGGCTTTACACAGGCCATCCCTAATAGGGGCGACTCTAACCCTCTCCCTCAGTTTCTCCTTATATAGTCCGGTTGCTCTAACTGTATGTGGGGGCTTCTCCCTCATTCATTTCCTGGGTTAATAACTATGATGATTAGAGCTCATTGTCTCTGGCTAGTCTAGGATGGAGATTTTAAGGAATATTCCCAAACACCTGCTGAAACTTCCCTGTCTTCTCTGGCCTGACATGGACTGCCTAGTTCCACTAGTTGAAAACCAAACCAAACCAAACTAAGTATTATACAACAAAACAAACCAAAAATCTGGATCTGCTCGTCTATCTGAGCTGACACGCTTCAGGACCATGTGAACTCTTTTCTCTGCCCTCTGTGTCTTTGCCTTCAGGCCTCTGGGCGGACAGCACCTCACTGTTTCTGCCCCCCGTCCTCTCCCCCAGCCTCCTGCCGTTTCTGCGCTGCCTGCGCTGTTGGCGGACGGACTCCTCACTGACTCCGCCAGCTGCAGCTCCTCCTCACCACGTTGTCAAAAAGCAAAACCTTCTCTCCTACACCTCAGATGTCCTCACTGATTCCATGGGAAAAAATTGGCAGTGGTAAACATTGAAGGGGATACAGATAAAATATTATTAAGATTGGCATGTCTTCTAAATTAGAAAACTGTATTCTACTAAGGTTTACTTAAAGTCAAATAAGCTCATGTTATCTCTGTTTCCATTGTTAGCCAAAGGATGAATTAAAGTAACGGTTAACTTTGTCTCACTTTTCATGGATAATTGTTAAAATAGCTTCCAGGGTCTTTGGTAACCTAAAACTTGAACATTTCTCTTGAATGATAAGTCAAATTACGTTCAACTGACATGAAGGCCCCTTCCAGATCAAAGGGAATGCTGAAGCATTGCTTAATAAACATAAGTGGATGCTTCTGACTTCTTATGGCAAAAAAGCAACACTAAAAATATTTAAATCCATTAATGAACATGCTTTATGCTTAACGGATTCATAAGTCTACCACCAAAAAAATTTTCTGATGTAACACACGGGTCACAATTAGTTACTACTTAGTTTTCACTGGAGAACAAGATTTCTAAGAATTAAAATTCTGCTAAATGTAATTAAGGCTAACTCCATATATAAGAAAGTAAGAGATGTGTAAAAAAGATAAAAAAATAAAAATACATTTTTGTTAAAGGTGATAAATAAGTCAATAAATGAATACATAGATATGTTTAATCATAAATAAATGAACATATGTTTATAAGTATATGCATATAAATAAATGTTTATAAATAAATGAACATATACATTTGTACATAAATATATTTATAAATAAACATGATGTTGACAAAAGTGTAAAGCAACAGGACAACACGCCCTTTTCGTTGTTTTACTTAAGCCTTGGTTGGAATACCCACTCCTGAGAATCCACAAGGCCCAGCGATTGTAAAACGCGCACAGAATGTGCCAAAAAGCGTTAGAAAGACCAGAACGGGAGACGCACCTGGCTGTCTGCGCTACCGCCCCCGCTCCTTCCTGACCGTGCTATGAGTATTCTTCACTTTGTAAATCTTCATCCTCAAGGACTAACTGCGGCAGAGCGACCTTCTTCAACATAAGATAAACCCTCTCACCCTGTGGGGTTACACAAAATCACCGAAGGGGGTCCCGCACGGACCGGGCGCACTTTTCACCTGGGGTCGAGGACATGCTCGTGTTCTTTCAGATTCCGATCTGCTGTGGATTCCCTCTCGTTTGGTGAAGGCTTTACATGGCATCATGGAGACCCCCAGGATTTCTTCCAGTGAACCAGGACTTCCAGAGAATAACCCTGGCTGGACAGCCACTGACCCCCCCTCCCCCTTCAAGATGAAAGAAGCCTCTTCATGGATGCCTCATCCTGAAGCCACTCCACGAATGCAAGTCCTTGCCCCGATATAAAACATGGGAAACCTTAACTGCCTACCTAACCAGGCCGCATCCTCTTACAACGCAATGATATTGCACATATCCCTAATTCACCTCTGATGGCCATGATTTGTCATTAACAAAAATTCGACATTATGACCCTGATTTTCTCCTAGCCCTCATCTGTTCAGGCCCAGCTCAATATTCATAGTGGGCCCATCTCCTCAACCCAACTCCACCTATGTTTGATGGCTTAACACTCCTCGCCTGGGACATTCCTTTTAGCAGTGATGACAGAGTGCGTGGAGGACCAATCCTAACCCGCCCTTCCGAACAGAGCAAGAGCAACGGCTTTTGATGCCAAGACCACAATGGTGGCTCTTCCCAGCACCTCCTATGTGTGTTACCAAACTTAGCAAGTTACCTGCTTGTCTCCAACTAAAAATCAACCGGCCTTTGCATGTACAGCCCCAAACGTCTACAAGGGCAGACAATTTTACTTTTTTCTCAGCCAGAAGGTTTGAAGTACCTCCCAAAACAAACATATCTCACACTCCTAATGTTATAGTTTGCTCTCGTCTCAAATATTCAGACCACCCCTGGAGTAATGTTCCTTGGACAACCTGTTATGGAGACACTGAGCATAATCTTCGCTGGGATAATTGGACTATTATTGACAGGGGTCCTAGAGGACATCTTGAAACAAAATATTCAAAGACCATATCCGTACCGGTCTAGTACAGAGAATCATTCTTGGGAAGATGCAGGTTTGTATAGCCCATTAATTTCTGCACAGAAAGGGAGATTCAAAAGACTTTGGGCTCTCAGCACAGATCCACTGCGTTGGCGAAGGCTGTGACACCGAACTTAGGCCCAGCGAGCCTAAGCCGTAATAAACATGCCCTTTGCTTTTACATGCGTGACTTGGTCTTCCTGGTGGTCTCTGGTTTTGGGGGGTGATTTTGAAATCTTGGGCATTACATCTGGTGCATTGGCCGGGAAGCCCCCTGCTTAGAGGGGGAATCCTCCTTCCCAGAACCCCTGGGACCCCGACACGCTGGGCCTGTTTGCCGGCTGGTGAGTGCACTCATTTTCTTGTCCTTCTGTGTCTGAGTCTTTTTTTGCTTGTCTGGTCGGTTCAGTATTTGGACTCTAAGATTTAATTTCTGTTTGAATTTATGTTCGTGGTTTTTTTGTGTGCGCAGGCCCTTGTGAGCGGGGCCTAGGCAGGAGGTGGCCGAAACGACCTCTGTGGGGCCTCAAGGAGCCAGGCAGATGCGCCGCAGACACTCGGGACCGTGGGTTCCAAGAGACGTCTTGGACCCCCTGCAGCAGGGAAAGTAAGAGCTCCCTGTGTCCGTAAAGGGTTTGGAGCAGGGAACGTAAAACCTCTCTGTGTCCTTAAAAGGTTTGGTCTATGGTGTAGTACTTCTGAGGGTTCTACTGGTGGCAGCGGTGAAACCCTATGTGTATATCTTTCTCTGTGCCCCGGCTTGCTTAAGTATAAAGTTTGTTTTGACTCTGACTGACGAGGACCTTTGGAGAAAAGGACTGAAATCCCCCATCTTCTTCTTTTCTTTTTCATGGGACTTTGGGGTCTAAACCCCACATATTTTTCTTTGGAAAGTGCGCAAAGACTATCATCTCACTTTCGTTTCTTCCTCTGTTGGCCAGGAGGGCTAATTCCTGTGTTCTGTGGCTTAATTCTGTTTTTTGTGTTTTCTTGGTTTGGTTGGACTGATGCTATGGGACAGACTCAAACTACCCCCTTGACTTTAGTCTTGGACCATTTCAAGGAAGTTAGGGAAAGAGCTGACGGATTAAGGCTTAAAGTAAAGAAAAATTCTCTGTTTTTTCCAGGAATGAATGGCCAACCTTCAACGTTGGATGGCTAGAAGATGGGACCTTCGACCTCCCCACCCTGCTTAAAACCTTTTCTTTCTCCTAGGATCCTAGCGGCCAAGAAAATTACTGCCACCCAAGAAACCAAAAGTATTGGAGCTCTTCAGTAACATTTCTGGCTTCCCCTCCTACTCTTTGTTTCTGCACCTACTTGGGTGTTGTACGCCTCATTGTCTCCTCCCAGCCTCAGGGGCTAAGAGCAAAAGGCACTCCCAGGGACATCTAGGTCTTAGGAGCTGGGGAGACACTCTTGTCTTTTCTCCCACCTTGAAAATGGCACCAGTAATCTGTGAGAGTCACCTGTTAGAACCTCCAGAGGTAAGCTAGTTTAATGTTAAATGCACATGTGCTTTTGTCTGAGGTATTAAGTGGAAGCCTGGACATGACTTCCCACCCTAAGGCCACACCGAGATGTTGGTCGACCCTTTAGTAAATCTGTAAACACCTGTTTTGTGGCCACTTCTGTACTTGTTTGTCCCGTTGTTATTGTCATTGTTTTTGGTCTTCTCTGTGGAAAGTCTATGGGAGGGAATGTAATAACCTCTGGTGTGTATGTGAGTGTGAATGTGCGGCTCGGTCTGGCTTGCCTGCCGAGTTCGAGTTTGTGGCTCCACGGGCGGGCATCCTTAAGATCCCCAAAAGTCCATGGAGTCTGAGTGGGCTTGTCTGTGATTCCGTGGTGAACGGCATACAGTCTATGGTAGCATCAGAATAGTTTCCGATCGTAAGTCACAAAGCTGAGACTGCTACAGCTAAGCGTCACCTAAGTTCCTTCGGGACACAGCCAGATGGGTATCTGGCTGGTCTCCTCATTAGAGGGGGCACCACTACCCTTTGTCTGTCTTTGCGACACCGCCTCACGAGAACATGGGGTTGGGACTGTGCAGAGAAGGAGACCTTATTGGTCTGGCTGAGATAAAATCATACTGAAAGGGACACTGACTCTCTCTGTGTTCCTCTGCCTTGTAGAAGTCAGGGCTTCTCCCTCATTCATTTCCCAGGTTAACAGCTATAATTGGAGAACTGGAATTAAAACTGGACACTCTCCTTCTCTGTCTCCCTTGGGCGCCTCTCCTCTTGCCCTCCCTTCACCCATTCTTTTCTGCACCACCTGGGTGGAGAAAGACCGGCCTGCATAACTGACTCAGGCCTCAGGCAAGGCCACCTTCTCCCTCTGCCCCAGGTGATAAGAAACGAAAGACCACAGAAGTCAGATTTTTTGCACCAAATTTCCAGGTCTAAAATTAACTAGGGAACACAGGGTCCCTGGGCTACCTGGGCTCAAGCGAAACTTATTCAGTGTTTAAGTTTGTTGGTTTGAGATAAAAACAGAAATTTATGTTCTATCTGAATCTGCCAAAAGTCAAGTAGGTTCTTATGATCTCTGCTCCAATTTTTAACAAGTGTATGTTAAAAGGATGGTTACTTTGGTCTGTTCTATAGTTTTCATGAGTGATTGTTAAAATAGTTTTAAAAGTTCTTGCTAACATATGTTAGTTTTGCTTACATGAAAAGTTGAGATTAAATTCTTTGGCTATCTAATGGGAAAAAAAAACAAAACTAAAGCACAAGCCACAACTAGTGATTGGTGTATTGGTATAGGATGAGGTCTGTAGATGCTTATGCTTTTGACTTGTGGCAAAACAACTGGGGATATTTAAAACTGTTAAAAATCTCCACTTAATTGGTTCATAAAATTATCATCTAAGACAAGTTCTGGTATAAATACCTTTCAGTTGGTTACTAAGTCAGCAATTGGAGACTAAAGGTTCAGACTGATGGGAGAATAAGAAAAGCAACCCTATATGCAGGAAATTGGGGATAAAATTGGGGATATGTAAGAAAGATATAAGAAATGAAAGTGCATTTTTGTTGAGGGTAAAAGAAAGTAACTTTGTCCTAAATGAGATTGGTTGTTTGGAAATAAATGGCTTTGGGACAAAGTTTAAGGGCAAAGGAAAGTTGTAGAAGGTTCGTGAAAGGAAATCATTGAAAAGGAATTTTATGTGTGAGATTGAGATAAATGAAATTTTAAAGATATATTGGTATAAGGTTGAAATTCTGCTTTTCTCTCCGTTCAAAAGACAAGTTTTTCCAGACCTTTGGGCTGCTCTTGATAAGACTATGTAAATGAAGGGTATCTCTTTTGTTAAGAGGACAAAAGCTTTAGGTCTTATCTTTATCAGGTCTTTGATTGCTCAGTTAAAATGTCTCTGAGGTAAAAAAAAAAAAAAAAAAGGAGTTAGGTTTTGCTAAAGGATCCCAAAGGCAAATGAGATCTTTTATTGCCACTTTGGTTAAATAAATATAGTTTTCAGATTTGTAACAATTTGTAATTCTATTTAGGATGTGCTTCATAACTTCCTAAGGTTTTAACAAATTTCCCAGTATTCAAATGGTAGAGAAGTCTTTTGACCAATTAGGCCCTTTAATTTAGGATGACAAGTTTCTTGAAAAAGCACTCTAGTACAATGATACACCTTAGGTTGTATAGCCTGGGTAAATGCTGCAACTGCTCAAATATATGTGCAGTCCCTAAAGTTCTAATGTTCTGGTATAAGATCATTACTTAACACCTTTAGTAATCAAAATGTTAAGTGTCACTAAATTTCTTGGTCAAAATGCATCGTAATGAACTCTTGTCAGATCTTTAACAATGTCCATTTCTGAGATTCTGTCACAGAACGTGTTTCTTCCTCGAGGAAAGTTGTAATAAAGACTTTTGGGACAAATGCAGTATTTGATATCTTTTAGATTCATACTAAAATGGGTATAAATTTCCAGAGCTAGAAGCTGCATTCAAGCTAAACAAGAATTAGGAACATAGGATTAAGTGAACTGATAAAAATTATGGTTTTGTAACTCTTGTTGGAAACATTATTGTTCCTTTAATATTTGCTTAACCAGATTAAGAAACTTTCTCGTGAGATATCTGTGATATACAGAAATGTCATAAAGTATTTGTAATCCAGAGCATTTATCTTTTCTCTCTACTTTAAACCGTCTGAAATTCAAAAACTCACAGTAGGTATTCTTTCTTTCATGGCAATTACAATTGTTTGCATTAGAAATACTGGTTATTTTACCAAGGCTTTGACTGGAATGTCCTATTTGAGAGACATGCATAGGCTCAGAGATGACCTGACAGCTTTAAGGAACTAAGGTTGACTTTATGGAACATGGAGCCATCAAGCCTCGTGGAAATGTTGGCTGGATCCCTTGCTCACAGAGTTCCCAGCAGCCTCCCCAGGTGAGTCAAGAAGGTCACTTCCTGGCAGGTGCAGGAACCTCGGCACTTGTCGGGAGCCTCGGGAAGAGGAGTCTGCCCAACTCAACAGGTATTCCAGGCCTGTCTGATGGAAAGTGCTGACTCGGCTTGGCTTCTGGCCCAGTGGGCTACGAAAAGCTCAACCTGGAAATTCCTTATAAACTCAACAGGTATTGCAGGCCTGTCTGATGGAAAGTGCTTGGCTTGGCTCCTGGCCCAGAGTAGCTACTAAAAGTTAAACCTGGAGATTCCTTATAAAAGGACCCAGCAAAGCAAGCTTTATAAAATCCTCATGAACAATCTTTATTCTTGCTGAGCTTATGTAAATAATTAGGCCAGGGTTGTTAAGAATGAACTCGTTCCACCAATTCATTCGTCTCAATTTGGCTATTTCTGATAATGGAGGGTTTTTTAGAGAGAAAAACTATGTTTCAGCAATGCGCTACTGTAAATGTAACTCTAGTTCTGAGTGTCTTTGAATATTTGTTGTTGGATCTCAGGCTTGTTAGTCTGTGAGGATGATATTTAAAAATGGGGATCAGCCCCTATTAAAGTTTCAGGTATCTCTCTGGAGTTAAGTAGGCCAACTCAGAAGAACCCTCAACCTGGTGAGGTGATCCAGATCCAGTCGATCAGCTTAAACTGACCCTCAAAAAGATCTCCAGCCCTGCTCCAGCCACACCCCGGAAGCTGGCTGGTCTAGCACGGCAGAGGCCTGAGGAATCACCGGTCCAATAAAATAAACTGTCCTGGCTCTTTGCCATGGGACTGGCAAATGTTGCCCCAGAAAGCTGGGGAAACAGCAAAAAGTTCCTGATTACGCTAACCTTCCTCTTATGGATAGGATGTTCTGCTGGTATTAATTGCCTCTAATCTGGGCATAGGATTTCAACACGGCAGAAGGAAGGGGAGCCTACGCCTCTACCGCCAGCCTCTAATGGGGGGGTCTGCGAGTGGCCACTAGACGGCCCACCACTTTGGCTAAGGTTAATAATGTAGAAAGAACCATGGAGGCGTATTGCACTTATGCGCCCAAGGATCCTGAAAAATGAGGAAACAAATTGGTTGTCATTCTTACTTTTGTAAACCAGGCAGCACCAGATATTAGAAACCCTAAAAGAGACCCTTACCAAATTAACCATGGAGACTGGCGGAAATTGGGTAAACTCTCCTCCCCTATGCCCTTTACAGGGTAAGAAATTCCCCTGACACCAAGGAGGGCTATGCCAGGCTTTAGGGGAACAATGTTACTTCTATACCAATAGCTCAGGAATTGTACAGGATAGTCTAGCTCTGGTTTGCGGCCACCACAAGAGAGGACAAGATCTAGAAGCCAAAACCAAAATTGGTGTGCTTTTAACATTTGGCTCTTATATCATTAATAAGATCGTAAGCGTTTGTCAAAGAGCATGTAAATGTTATTCAGTTAATGGTCTTAAGAGCTCATTATCAAGACTTAAACTGAGACAAGGGTAACTCGACTGACCCAGGATTGGGTCAGTTACAAGACAGAGGGGGGAATGTAAGAATATAGATATGAACCTAACAGACTCCATGACAGGCGTCAAGATCCCCCTCTAAACTAGAAGGTCTAAGGTTCAGTTTCTCTGGAACTACTAGGCGGTTACACATTTCCCAAGGCAGGAGAGACCACCTTGCGGTATCCAATCAGGAAAGGCCAGCTACCACTCTCCACATTCCTAAGAGTGAGGCCTGCAGATGGGAACTTTAGATAGGACCCTGTTACCTAATATTAAAGTTAACCCGATAGTCACCAAATAAGACCCTGAACTCGCTCTGTAATTGGTTAATTTCAAAGATACCCTAAATGTTGTAATTGGGTCCCGCCAAAAGTAACGAACGCTCTGAACAATGTGTATGGTTAAAGTTGCTGCCAATACTGTTGTACCATTGTGATTGGGTCACTGTACCTATGTCACAATTTCTTGTAACTCCCCTTTCCCAAACCCCATAAAAACCCGACTCAGCCCTTGTTCGGGGCTCTCAGCACAGATCCACTGCGTTGGTGAAGGCTGTGAGACCAAACTTAGGCCCGGCGAGTCTAAGCCATAATAAACCTGCCCTTTGTTTTTACATGCGTGAAAAAAAAAAAATAAAAAGACCTTGGCATATTAATTTTGGGAAGCTAGGCCTTCCCTACTTCAGGCTTCCTATTAGCCACAGTGAAATTTATGCAAATCAACATATTAAGATAACTTGGGCCTCCCTGCACAAGGATCAATTGGCATAGGCCACTATTTGTGTCCCTTCTTCCTATGTTCTCTTTGCTGCTCCACTGTACAGACCAAACAACTAGAAATGTTTATCGTATCTATACCTCCCATGGATGGCTTACTTCCTGCGCAAGTAAGTAATGACAACATCACCCAGTTGAATATGTCCTCTCCATTCGTACCTCAACAGTGCAGCTCAGCTTGGGTTCCTGTTCATTGCTCTGAGCCCTACATGTGCCCTTCAGGACTAGGTGCGCTTTCCAAGCTTGCTCACCCCAGTGAGGCCTCTTATACCCTCCAGTGACTACCCAGCCTGTCCTCACATCACACTCGTTCTTTTCACCATTACAGATCTTGCCCCTTGCCCCCATTATTTTCACATGTCTTGTCTTTCATACAGTTTTCAATCTCCCACCAGACTGTGAAGACCTGGCAGGCAGGGACCACTTTGTTTGTCATTCTAAGCCTCGCACATAGGCCCGCCAGATCCTCTAGCACAAGGTGAGTGCTTGGAGCAGCTACTGAATGAATACATGGAAGGATCGTGGAGCCCTCCTTCTAGATTTTGATCGGCTTACTCTGAGGAGATAAGTGCTAGTAATGGGAGATGCCTGTTGTCTCTGAGGCAGGGGAAATCCAGAATGACCTCTGCATGACCTTTCCATTGTTGCATTCCTCCAGCAAACCTCAGCGGGACCACTGACCCAGGAGGCTACCTGTTCCCTGGTGTTCAGCGCTAGCCCTGGAGCCACAGGCATGAAGACCCCCACGCACAAAATCAGCATGTTTACATGGCTGACACGAAGGCAGTGCCCCTTTAAGGTCCCTGGGTAAAGCTCAGGACCTAGAGGCTCCAGGGTTGTGCAAGGGATCTCAGGCTCCTGCCATTCCCTGTTGTGTGATCATCCTCAGTATATACTCTTGACTCCCGAGACATCCTCCTGTCAGCCAGGACAATGACCCCCCTACTTCCCAATGAAGACTCTGGGGGCCCAACATGGACTGGTATTGTACTTGGACTCTGGACTCCATGTACAGTGCTCTGACGTGTCCCTCCCTATCTCAAGTCCTCACCAACCCAAGTCCCCAAGCCTCTCTAGGCTCTACAAGGCTTCCAACAAGTATCAAGCACTTCTCTAGTGAAGTGATCCAGTGACTCAGAACACAGTGAGTCATTAGTGGAGAACCAAGGCCAATGGACACTTTGGGATTATATGGAACTCTGGAGAAAGCCACTGGTAACATCGTACTATATGGGAGAACACTGAAGCCTTTTCCTTTTTAGCTGTTGTCTAAACTAAAGGGAGTTAGCTCCTCATCATTCCTGGTGCCAACAGAGTTCAGCTGCAGGTCCCTAGTCCCTTTCTCTAGAGGCTGGCCCAAGGATGGCACTGAGTCTAGCAGAAACCTACACACTTCAAGAATTCTTTGCCCATCTTTGGGCCCTTGCACATGCAGCTATGAAAATGCTGCCCCATGGCAGAGCTCTCTCTAACCTCTTTCTTCTTCCCCAGTGTCCACTCTTCCTTGAACACCCCTTTCAGTGTGTATACTCTGGTGCACATGTGAGGATCTGGAGAGCAAAATGACCCCAAATGGACAGCAAGTACTGGCATGATTCCTTCCAGAAGTGTAGAGTCATTTCTAAAACACATGATGGGAGCACTTTGAGCCATTGCCTCAAGTGGCAGAGCCCAGCCTTCTCCTCTGGGCTCTACCCACCTCCTGTGATCTGGACCAGTCCCAGTCTTTTGGTCAGACCAGTTGCCCCATTGTACAGTGAGAGCTTAGATACATAACTACAAAAGCCAGTTCTCCAGAGGAGGTGATGTCAGGCTCCATTAACACTGGCTGGGGTGTCAGGTGGGGAGTGCTCAGCCACACCTGTACACTAAGCACTCTGGTTTACTTTATACAGCCATACAAACCTGCACAAAACAGGCAAATTTGTAGAGCCAGTGACGAAAAACCAGGTCTGTGTCCACTACCAGGTACGCAGAACACCACTAACCCAGCAGTGCATGAGTGAGCTCCCTGCCTTATGAGGCATGGGAATGCAGCAAAGACTCTGCTCAAGAAGTAGGTCTTCAGCAGCCACCCCACCCGCCACCCACTGTTCCCATGAGAGAGGACATAGGTATCAACCAGGCAGAAACACGATCTCTCCGAACCATACAGTGGACTTCTGCACCTGCCTCTGCTGCCAGGCCTACAGAGATCTGTCCTTCAGAAGGACATAGATCCTTTTCAATGTCACACAGTGCTCCAAGGGTAAAGTTCTTGCTTTGGTTAGTGTTATATTTGGGCCCTTGTAGTCGATGTCTAAGTAGAAAAGAGAATACAGATGTGTTTCTTTTTCATGGAAAAGAAACCCGGATGTGGCTACTCTATACCTGATTATGGATTGCCCACCATGGGAGATCACATACCATTGACTTGACCTCACTGCTCTAACATCTTAGTATATGATTTCCTTTCTAAAAAATTTGAAAAATTAGAATCTGTACTTCATGCATTATGCCATTGATAGAACATCAAGTTCTTTACATCAAAATTAGTTGGATCTGAAAAAAATTTTCATTAATTATAAAATAAGTTCATATAAACTAGAACCTGTGCATTGAGCTCTAGTGTTTCAAGTTGATCAAGTACTTGAAATGTTTAATTTTTCCCCCTGAAAAACACTTTATCCACAGACATCCCATGTTGGTATATTTCTGACTTTGATGCTTATGAAGCACAGCACCACAACAAAATGGTTCGTGTGTGTGAGCAACGTTCTCCAAGACAAAATGTCTGAGTCAGGATAGCAGAGTCAAAATGGAGGTGTAAAAGTAGCAAGACCAGATCATCTATCGGCTCACGTTTTTCCTATTTTTTCCCAAATTTTTGTTTCAGTTCTCATTAGGTAACATACAGAGCAATATTGGTTTCAGGATTAGAATTCAATAATTCCTCAATTACTGACGATAACCAAGACTCATTCTATCAGGTGCCCTCCTCAATGCCCATCACTCATAGCTCATCCCCCACCCACCCAGAAAAAGAAATCAAGGAATCGGTCCCCTTGACAATTGCACGAATGACACTTTGTAAGATACTTTGAAATCGACCTGGCCAAAGAGGTGTAAGATTTGTACCCTGAAAACTTATGAAGCACAAGAAAGGGTACACAAAGAAATAGGCAAACATGCCACGCCCATGGTTTGGAAGTACATACATAGTTAAAATGTCTGTCCTACCCAGGGCAATCGACTCATTTACTGCAATCGCTAATCAAAGCACCACCAGCATCTTTCACAGAACAAAAAACCCTAAAATTTGTATGGAAGGACAAAAGACCCCAAATAAGCAAAGCAAATCTGAGAAAGAAACACAAAGCTGGAGGAAACATTTTGAGCTTGCCTCACTTCTGGTCAAAGGAGAAACTAGGTTAGAGATTTCATTCCCAGCTTTGTCCTAATATCCTCTGTAATGTAGAACCTCGGCCTTCCTTGTAGCCCTTGCGAATCATTTTCTGTCTTCATAGCTAAGTCATGGGTCACAACCAGGAAGAATTGGTCTGTCAGCCACACAGCCACCATCCAGGATTTGTGATGAACTACCACTCTCATCCTGTGCTATGGGAGAGGAATCAGTTACTTCGTCCCAAAGAATGACCCTCCTGTCCAGGAGCACCTGTTGCTTGGCTGTCCCTGGTAATCTCTGTGGCGGGGATCCAGCGTGCCTCCCTGCCCCGGCTGACTGAAATATCTTCATCTTTGAAGGCAGATGGATCCGGCATGCACAGTATTCTGCAGGACACTTGAGCCCAAGAAAGCCCTTCCAAGGAACACTGCCCCATGACTTGGTTACAATACTTAAAGCACCAATGAGACCACTAACCTGCTACCACCGAATCACTGCACTTTCTCTGCCCTGAGGGGTAGGACATACTCAGGTGTCAAGGTCAGGAGGCTTGTTTCTCTTTTCTGAAAGAAAAGTGCGGGCCTCAGGCTAACTGAACACCCAGGTGTAGGCAATGGAAATTTCCCTTTGTCCCTTCCCACAGGTGTTTCTTACTATAGACAACTGTCAGCCTCTCAGGAGATTATGGGAAGCACGTCCTTCTCAGCTTCATCCTGCTTTCCTTTGCAATGAAGGGTTTTGGCTCTCTATTTCCATCCTTTCACTCCATTTCTTTTTTAAAGTGAGGATCTCACTGGAGTCCATTCAGATTCAGTGTATCAAAGCAATATCCTCCGCTTTCAATTGCGGGCTCTGGGTGAGTCCTTGGGACTCTACTAGGTTGGCAATAGGACCCAGTCGCTGCCCATTCGAACTCTGTTCACATTGAGAGGCCTAAGGCATGGGAAGCTGCCAAGCAGATTAAGGATGGGTATCCCCAGGCAGTCCCAGAGGACTAGGGAGGGACGATGCTGCACATGGAGCACCGAGAACGGTGGTGGACACGTGTGTCCGGCATTATCCCACTCCCACCTGTACTGCAGAGTCTTAGTCCCTCTTGTAGCGCCTTCCCCCCAGTTTATATGTTCTATGTATCGGGTCACATTTAGGGACGATCGGGCTTTTACTCCCTTCATACCAGCAGAGCCTAAAGATTGGTGCTAACCTCCCACTCTGCTCATGTGCTATGTGAGAGTAAACAGTAACTTTATCCAGAGGAAGGAAGGCCTTGATCCTGAGTGCTTGGTGCCAGGCCAGCTCTGGTAAGTGCAGGGAAGGGTAGCCATGCCTTCATTCTGTGTCAGACATGATTCCCTGCGGCACACTATGCTTCAGGACCTGGTCAGCACAGAGAGGGCTCTTTCAGGAACTACTACTCATCAGGCCCAGGTTCCACAAACCTCATCACCAGCTGAGAGAAGGAACCCTTTGCCTGTGAAACAAATGCTGTTTCTATTTCCTGATGGGAAGGACAGGAAAGGCCACCAGATCCAGTTGTCCCTCTGTTTCTGAAGGAAGGACAGAAATGTCCTGCAGAATTTCAAACTCAAGTGTAGCCAGTGGAGATTTCCCTTTACTCCAGTCCTCAGGTGCTTCTCCCTCCCCCGACAGCCAGCCTGCCAGCGGAACAAAGTAGGCACTGAATTCTGACTTTAGCCCATGCTCTCCTGTAATGAAGAACTTTGACCTTCTGGGTACCTATTTCCATGTTATTGTTCTTTCTTTCCCACTAGGTACTACCTGGGAGCCACTCAGAGCAAGAGCCTGAGAAGAGTGTCCTCTGTTTCCACCAGAGCCGGGGTCCGTGGGGCGGGGTCAGGCCCACAGCCCCGCAGCCACACGCAGGTGTGGAGTTCCCAGCCAGTTCCTGAGCCAATCGACAACTCTCAATGTCTGGGGTCTTAGAGGGAGGCAGGTCCCTCTGTCCCCGGGACCTGGGTGCTTAATCAGCTAGAGTCACTGTCGGCATGGATAGCCTGGATGACGGAGGTGTCTTCATCCTGCAGAGTAGACGGTTGATGTCTGTGCACTATGCTCCAGGCCCTGGTCAGTGCACAAAGGGACTTTGAAGGGAATAGTGCACCCACGCTGGGTTCTGCCGGCTTGCCCATCAGCCAGAAGCCCCAGGCTGCTGCGGCTGATTCACTGCCACTTCTGTCTACTAATGGGAAAGAGCCAGAAACAGACACAAAGCCAGGGCTTTTCCTCTCTTCGTGAAGGAAGAATTGCAGGCCCTTTGCTGACAGGTCAACCAGGTGTGGCGTGTAGGGGGCTCCCTTCACCAAGGCCTGCAGGTCTTGCCTATTCTTAAGACAGCTAGCTTCCTGGATACTTCATTTTACACACCATCCCATTCTCATTCCTAGTGCGGAAAGCTGGCCCTCCGTGGATCTCTTTTCCCCCTTTGCTCTATTTTCATGCCAAGTCCCCTCTGGGGTCGATCCCATATAGTCTCTCAGAGAAATATCCTTGGTGATCAGCTGGGGATCCTGTCCCCTCCTCGTGACTGTGTGATACGTGTGGCCACAGCCTCCTGGCAAGTTGGTGGCAAGACCATGCAGGTATTCAGAGGCCTAGGGCATTGGAAGGACCCTGGTTAGAATAGTGGCACTTTGGCAGGGTCAGAGGACTGGGAAGGGAGCTGGTCTCCTTTCTCGGCTGAGGGGACATGAAGGCACAGGGCCCCTTTCCAAATTGATCCCATCCCCATTGGAAATATTGAACTTGGGCTCTCCTCATGGATAGACACTCCCTTCCCAGGGATCTATGTCTAACTATGTCCCCATTTAGACTTACGAGCCATGGAGCTGTCACTCACTTGCCTTGATAAATGATTGGAAGGATTAAATGCAAGAACCGTGGAGCCCTCCATCTCAGTTCTGACCAGCTTTCTCTGTGGGGAAAAGTGCTTGTAATGGGAGATTCCTGTGGACTCTGAGGCAGGTGAAATCCAGAAAGATGTCTGCGTGACCGTTCCCTGATCCAGTTCCACCAGCAAAACTCAGAGGGCACCATTGACACAGCAGCCTGTCTGTTCCTTGGTGTCCACATTAACACTGGAGCCATAGGCATGAAGTCCCCCACACAAAATATGCACCTTTATGTGGCTGAAATGAAGGCAGTGGGGCTTAAGGTCCCAGGGCAAAGCTTTGGAACTAAGGCTCCAGGGTTGTGCAAGGGATCTCAGGCTTCTGCCATTCCCCTTTGTCCATCCCCAGTGTATATCTCTTGACTCCTAAGACTTCCCCATGTCAGCCAGGACAATGACCCCCCCCCCTCGTTGCCCAATAAAGACCCTGAGGGTCCAAAAGGCCTGGGAATGGCCTGAGACTCTAGACTCAGTGTACAGTGCTCTGACATGTCCTTCCCTATCCCAGTTCCTCAACAACCCAAGTCTCCAAGTCTCTCTTGTCTCTCAAATACTTTCAGCAAGCACAGTGAGTCATGGATGAGAGCCAAGGCCTATCGACCCTTTATGATTACATGGAACTCTGGAGAAACAAAACACTCTACAGGAGAACACTGGAGCCTTTTCTACGGTAGCTCTTGTCTAACCTAGTGGGAGTTAGCTCATCATAGTCCTAGGTGCCCATAGATTGGCCTGCTGTCCCCTAGTCCTTTCCTCTGGAGCCTGGGCCAAGGACCAAGGACGGCCCTGGGTCCTGCAAAACCTACAAACATTTTAAATCCTTGCTCATCTTTGGGACTTTGAGCATGCAGCCAAGAAAGTGGATGCTGCTGCCCCATGGCAGACCTCACTGTAACCTCTTTCTTCTTCCTCTCTTGTCCCTTCCCCACTGTCTGCTCTTTCTTGAACACAACGTCAGTAAGTGTGTGCTAGTGCACATGTGGACATTTGGGTAGGAAAATGACCGAAAATGCAGAGCAATCGGGCATGATTCCTTCCAGAAGAGTAGAGTCACTCATTTCTAAAGCACACACGATCAGAGGGATTTGAGCCATGACCTAAAAAGGCACACCTATATACTAAGTACACCGGTTTACTTTCAACAGCGCAAAAAGCGTACATAAAGCAGGCAAGTGCTGGGAACCAATGAGGAGAAATCAGGCCTGTGTCCACCACCAGGTATGCAGAAATTCACTCTGCCAACAGTGCATGATTGTGCTCCGTGCCTTATGAGGCATGGTAAGGCAGTACCGCCTCTGCTCAAGAAGTAGGTCTTAGCAACCCCCCCACCCCCCCACCACCTACTGTTCCAAGTAGGGAAGGCAGAATAATAGGGTCTATTGCACACCCGCCTCTGTTGCTGGGCATACATGGATCTGTCCTTCAGAAAGACATAGGTGTTTAACAAGGTCACACCGAACTCCAATGGTAAAGTTCTGCTTTGGTTCAGCATGAGATTTAGGCACTTGCAGTAGATGTCAAAGTAACAGTGGCACAAACAGAATACGCTCCTGTTTCTTCTTGATATCGAAGAATCCGAGATGTGGCTGGTCTGTAACTGACTATGGATTCCCCGGCCTGGGGGATCACACAGTACTGATCTCCCTGCTCTAACATCTCAGGACAGTATTTTCTTTCTTCAAATTAAAAAAACCAGCATGTATATTTAATGCATGAATGTGCGGCTAGAATATCAAGGCGTTGACAGAGATTAATTCAACCTGAGGAAATTTTCATTCATTATCAACTAAAAGTAGACAAAGTAGAACTGGAATATTGAGCTATACTTTTTTAAATTGGTCAAGTCACTGAAATATTTTATTAGTTTTTCCTGAAAAACATGTTATCTGCAGACATCCTATGTTTGTATATAACTCATTTGCATGTTTATTAAGCACAGCACCAAAGTAAAATCGTTTGTGTGTGTGTGAACTAAGTTCCCTAAGATAAAATGTCTGAGTCAAGACAGCAGGGTCAAAATGGAGGTGTGAAAATAGCAAGACCAAATCATCACCTCTTGATTGTCTTAGTTTTCTCCCCAAATATTTTTTAGTACTCGTAAGTTAGCATACAGTGCAATATTGGTTTCAAGATTCGAATTCAGTAATTCCTCACTTACAGACAACACCCAAGGCTCATCATAACAAGTGCCCTCCTCAATACTCCTCACCCATCTAGCCCATCCCCCACCCACCCAGAAAATGAAATCAGTGAATCAATCCCATTGACAATTGCACCAAAGATACTCTGTAACATACATATTTTTCTTTATTATTTTTTAAATAGTTTATTGTCAAATTGGTTTCCATATAATACCCAGTACTTCTCCCCACAAGTGCCCCCCACCATGACCATCACACCCTCCCTCCCTCCCACTCCCCCTCCAGTCCATGGTTCGTTTTCAGTATTCAGTAGTCTCCCTTGATCTGTGTCCCTCACTCTCCCCCACTCTCTTTCCCCCTTCCTCTCCCCATGGTCCCCTGCCAAGTCTCTCCTGTTAGACCTATGAATGCAAACATATGGTATCTCTCCTTCTCTGCCTGACTTATTTCGCTTAGCATGACACCCTCAAGGTCCATTCACTTTGCTATAAATGGCCAGATTTCATTCTTTCTTATTGCCATGTAGTACTCCATTGTGTATATACCACATCTTCTTGATCCACTCATCAGGTGATGGACATTTAGGCTCTTTCCATGATTTGGCTATTGTTGAAAGTGCCGCTATGAACATTGGGGTACATGTGCCCCTATGTGTCGGCACTTCTTTATCCCTTGGGTAGATCCCCAGCAGTGCTATTGCTTGGTCATAGGGGAGTTCTACTGATAATTTTTTGAGGAGCCTCCACACTGTTTTCCAGAGCAGCTGCTCCAGTTTATGTTCCCACCAACAGTGTAGGAGGGTGCCCGTCTCTCCACACCCTCGCCAGCATCTATAGTCTCTTGATTTGTTCATTTTAGCGACTCTGACTGGTGTGAGGTAGTATCTCAGTGTGGTTTTGATTTGAATTTCCCTGATGATGAGTGACACTGAGCATCGTTTCATGTGTCTGTAGGCCATCTGGGTGTCCTCTTTGGAGAAGAGTCTATTCATGTCTTCTGCTCATTTCTGCACTGGATCATTCATTTTTTGGGTATGGAGTTTAGTGAGTTTCTTGTAGATTTTGGATACTAGCCTCTTTTCTGATATGCTATTTGCCACTATCTTTTCCCGTTCTGTCGGTTGCCTATTAGTTTTTTTGACTGTTTCCTTTGCCTTGCAGAAGCTTTTTATCTTGATGAGGTCCCAATAGTTGATTTTTGTTCTTGATTCCCTGGCCTCTGGGGATGTGTTGAGGAAGAAATTGCTGCGATTGAGGTCTAGGAGGCTATTTCCTGCTTTTCCTCAAGAGTTTTTGTGGTTTCCTGACTCACACTCAGATCCTTTATCCATTTTGAGTTTATTTTTGTGAATGGTGTCAGGAAGTGGTCTAATTTCATTTTTCTACATGTTGCTGTCCAACTCTCCCAACACCACCTGTTGAAGAGACTGTCTTTTTTCCATTAGACACTCTTTCCTGCTTTGTCAAAGATTAACTGGCCATATACTTGTGGGTCCAGTTATGGGTTCTCTATTCTATTCCATTGGTCCATGTGTCTGTTTTTGTGCCAGTACCATACTGTCTTGATGATGACAGCTTTGTAGGAGAGGCTAAAGTCTGGGATTGTGATGCCTCCAGTTTTGGTTTTCTTCTTCAATATTACTTTGACTAATCAGGATTTTTTGTGGTTCCATATGAATTTTAAGATAGTTTGTTCTAGCTTTGAGAAGAATGCTGGTGCAACTTTGATGGGGATTGCATTGAATGTGTAAATTGCTGTGGGTAATAATGACATTTTAACAATGTTTATTCTTCCAATCCATGAGCACAGAATGCTTTTCCATTTCTTTGTGTCTTCTTCAATTTCCTTCATAAGTCTTCTATAGTTTCCAGCATACATGTCTTTAACGTCTTTGGTTAGGTTTATTCCTAGGTATTTTATCGTTTTTCGTGCAATTGTGAATGGGATCGGTTTCTTGCTTTCTCTTTCTGTTGCTTCATTTTTGGTGTATAAGAATGCAACTGATTTCTGTACATTGACTTTGTACCCTGCAACATTACTGAATTCATTGATCAGTTCTAGAAGTCTTCTGGTGGAGTCGATCGAGTTTTCCATGTAGAGTATCATGTCGTCTGCAAAAAGTGAAAATTTGACTTCTTCTTTGCCGATTCTGATGCCTTTTATTTCCTTTTGTTGTCTGATTGCTGATGCTAGGACTTCCAACACTATGTTAAACAACAGTGGTGAGAGTGGACATCCCTGTCGTGTCCCCGACTTCAGGGGGAAAGCTCTCAGTTTTGGCTGTGGGCTTTTCGTAAATGGCTTTTATGATGTTTAAGTAAGTTCCTTCTATCCCAACTTTCTCGAGGGTTTTTATTAAGAAGAGATGTTGTATTTTGTCAAATGCTTTTTCAGGATCTATCAACAGGATCATATGATTTTTTTCTTTTGTTTTGTTGATGTGGTGTATCACATTAATGGATTTGCGAATGTTGAACCAGCCTTGTAACCCAGGAATAAATCCCACTTGATCATAATGGATAATACTTTTTATATGCTGTTGAATTCGATTTGCTAGTATCTTGTTGAGTATTTTTGCATCCGTATTCATTCAGGATATTGGCCTGTAGTTCTCTTTTTTCGTTGCGTCTCTGCCTGGCTTAGGAATCAGAGTGATATGTGCTTCGTAGGATGAGTCCAGTAGTCTTCCTTCCATTTCTACTTTTTGGAATAGCTTGAGAAGGATCGGCATTAACTCTACTTTAAACGTCTGGTAGAATTCCCCTGGGAATCCATGTGGCCCTGGGCTTTTATTCGTAGAGAGATTTTTGATAACTGATTCGATTTCTCCACTGGTTATGTGTCTGTTCAGAATTTCTATCTCTTCTTGTTTGAATTTTGGTGCATGTGTGTTTAGAAATTTGTCCATTTCTTCTAGATTGTCCAGTTTGTTGGCATATAATTTTTCATAGTAATCTCTGATGGTTGCTTGCATTTCTGAGGGATCTGTTGTAATAGATCCATTTTCCTTTATGATTTTGTCTATTTGCATGTTTTCTCTTTTCTTTCTGAGAAGCCTAGCTAGAGGTTTATCAATTTTGTTTATTTTTTCAAAAAACCAACTCTTGGTTTCATTGATCTCTTCAATTGTTTTTGTGGATTCTATTTTGTTTAATTCTGCTCTGATCTTTATTGTTTATTTTCTTTTGCTGGGTTTGGGGTGTTCTTGCTGCTCCTTTTCTAGTTTCCTTAGGTGCTCTGTTAGATTTTGAGTTTGCGCTTTTTTCTGATTTGTTGAGGTAAGCCTGTATTACAATGAACTTTCCTCTTAAGACTGCCTTTGCTGTGTCCCAGAGAGTTTGGATTGCTGTATTCTCATTTTCATTCGTCTCCATATATTTTTTAATTTTCTCTCTAATTGCCTGATTGGCCCAATCATTCTTTAGTAGGGTAGTTTTTAACCTCCACATTTTTGAAGGTTTTCCAGACATTTTCCTGTGGTTGATTTCGAGTTTCATAGCAGTGTGATCTGAAAGTGTGCATGGGATGGTCTCAATTCTTTTGTATTTATGGAGGGCTGTTTTATGACCCAGTATGTGATCAGTCTTGGAGAATGTGCCATGTGCACTCGGGAAGAAAGTGAATTCCCTAGCCTTAGGATGTAGAGTTCTAAATATATCTATCAGTTCCATCTGCTCCAGTGTGTCATTCAGGTCTATTGTTTCTTTAGTGATTTTTTTTTTTTTTTTGGTCTGGCTGACCTATCCATTGTTGTAAGTGGGGTATTAAAGTCCCCTGCAATTAGCACATTCTTGTCAATAAGTTTGCTTTTGTTTGTGATTAATCGTTTTATGTATCTCTGAGCTCCCAAATTCGGCCCATAAATGTTTCTAATTGTTAGCTCTTCTTCATGTAGAGTCCCTGTAATTATTATATAGTGTCTGTCTTCATCTTTTATTACTGCCTTTATTTTAAAGTCCAGTTTGTCTGATATAAGTATGGCTACTCCAGCTTTCTTTTGGTGTCCAGTTGCATGGCAGATATTTCTCCATCCCCTTACTTTCAATCTGAAGGTGTCTTCAGGTCTAAGGTGAGTCTCTTGTAGGCAGCAAATAGATGGGTTTTGGTTTTTGATCCATTCTGCTACCCTGTGTCGTTTCACTGGAGCATTCAGTCCATTGACATTCAGTGTTATTATTGAAAAATATGGGTTTAGATTCATTGTGTTCCCTGTAGAGTGCATGGTTGTAGTGACGTCACTGGTACCTTTATTCCTTGCTACATTTCCCTCATAGAGTCCCTCTTAAGATTTCTTGTAGGGCTGGTTTAGTGGTGATGAATTCTCTCAACTTTTGTTTATTTGGGAACACTTTTATCTCTCCTTCTATTTTGAATGACAGGCTTGCTGGGTAAAGGATTCGTGGCTGCATATTCTTCCTGTTCATCACATTGAAGATTTCCTGCCATTCCTTCCTGGCCTGCCAAGTTTCATTAGATAGGTCTGTAACCACTCTGATAGGTTTCCCTTTGTATGTCAAAGCCCTTTTCTCCCTAGCTGCTTTCAGAAGTCTCTCTTTGTCTTTGTATTTTGCCAGTTTCACTGTGATATGTCGTGCTGAAGGTCAGTTTACGTTACGTCTTAGGGGAGTTCGGTATGTCTCCTCAATTTCAATGTCTTTCTCTTTCCCCAGATTGGGGAAATTTTCGTATATAATTGGTCTAGCACGCCTTCAAGCACTCTGTCTTTGTCTTCCTCTTCAGGAACTCCTATGATACGGACATTGTTCCGTTTGATTGTATCACTCAGGTCTCTGATTCTCCTTTCATGCTCCTGAATCATTTTCTCTCTCTTTTTCTCGGCCTTTTCTTTTGGTATATGTCTTCTAATTCACCTATTCTCCTCTCTGCTTCTTCAATCCTTGCAGTGGCAGCCTCCATCTTATTATTCATCTCATTTAGAGCCTTTTCTAACTTGTTAGAGCTATTTTGAAGGTTCCTAGTCTTTGTATCAATATCTTGTCTGATAGCTTCCATGTTTTTTTTCAAGCCCAGCAATTAATTTTATGACAATCGTTCTAAATTCGGGTTGAGTTATGTTGCTTGTGTCTGTTTTGAGCAGTTCTGTAGCTGTGATTTCTTCCTGGAGTTTCTTTGGAGAAGAGTTCTTTCGTTTCATCATTTTGGCTAGCTTTCTGTCTCTTGTCAGTTTTAAAGCTCATTCTGGACTGTGCGTTTATTAGTATTCCTCCATAGAACGAGGCTCTTGGAGTGTCTAGGGTTTATCGTTTCAGGAGATTTTTTTTTTAATGGTGTCTCTTGGTTTCTCTTGTTATGCCTCTCATTAATTTATTTCCCTATTCAGTGATATTTGGGATTTTCCACTATGTGTGCTTTGGGTTGTTTCTTGAGGTAGCCCTGAAAAAGAAAACAGACAAACACACAGAGAACACAAGCACACAAATGTACTGATAAAGAAGCAAACCTAAGGGGGAAAGAAAAAAAGGAACAGGTGTTGGGGCCCAGCAGGCCAAAAAACCTCCCGCAGAGCGACCTTTGATGGCCAGGCCTCCGGGGCACAGGAGAATCTACATAAGCGACCTTGGATGCTATGCCTCCGGGGTGCAGGAGAAAAAAAATTGGGATTTTTCTCATTGCTTTGCAAAAGCAATGAAGGCATATACCTTTAAGTTTTGAATCAACTTGGGTCAGTTAGTGGCACCTGCTTTCCCTTACTTTATTTCTGTTCCCAGCTCATTGCCTGCTGTTGGGGCAAACACAATCCTCTGTCTAAAATTAACCCCTTGAATGATAAGCGTCTTGCCCAGACATAACTGC
>PJEM01016755.1:0-24594 GCA_004023845.1 Helogale parvula | reverse complement strand
CCGACTCCTTGCCAAGATGGCGCTGGGCTGGAAACTGTTCCTTCCTTTGCGCCAACTGGGTTCGGGATTTAGGCCACCCAGCAGTTATCTACGGAGTGAGTTTCTCCAAGCGCAGTTAAGCGCTCTTTACCTCTTCCCCAGAGACAGTACTATGAGCGTGTTCAGTCTCTCTGTCTCTTGGGCTCCGCGCGCTTCCCCCCGCGGTGGGCTGGGGCTGCCACCTCCCCTGCCCGTCTCCGGCTGGCCCGTTTTCCAATCTCCCCAGTTCGCACTCACTCACTCAGGTATCCTTCAGGTTCTCTTCCTTCTGGAGTCCGTATTTTCTCCTTCTGCTCTTGCAGATGAGAGCAGTGTCCTTCTCAGTTTGATCGATGGGGCAGATGAAGTTTACAGAGCGCCCTTCCTCTCCGCCATCTTGGACAAGTGTCTTTTTTTACATTTTAAAGTATTTTTTGATTGCCAATGTATATTAGATTTTTCTGAATAGGAAATATATCCCAAAACTCATATTTAAACTAAAAAGTTACTTGGGGATCTTAACAGTTCTCATTAGAATTCATTATTATATTCTTTTTTCATATTTTATGAGGATTATTACACTTTGTGTTTAACTTGTGAGAGCTTTGCCACTATAGTGAAATTGTATCTGTTGGGAGTTGTATAATACATTAAATAAACACCTAGTGCCTTAATAGGTCTCTATTGTTAAGCTTGGGAGTTGTATAATACATTAAATAAACACCTAGTGCCTTAATAGGTCTCTATTGTTAAGCTCATATAAAAATTTCAATAATCTAATTGTTAATTATTTTCCCAACTTTCTTGAATAAAATAATTTAGTACTACATAGCTGTTCATGAATACTTTGAAATATGTGGTTAGTTTGTTTTGAAATGCAAATTTGTTCCAACACAATTTCAGCATAATATCAACTTACATTTGTTTATCCACAAATTCATCTGATAGAAGTACTAAGTTAAAGAAGAAAGCAGGCCCTGTACATTATATTTGTTCACCATGTTTGTAGTATACCACATCAGTCCACATCTGTGGTTACAACTTTTTATGTAATTTCAGATAACCCTTCTTCCCAAACTGCATGATAACAGGTTGTAACCTATTCAATGGTCACTTCCACAAACACGCTTCAAGTCTTTCTCAAAACAAAGAATTGCATTTCTCATATTATGTGTTTCTCAAACCATCTAACTTTGTAAAATGGAACTGTTTTTATTAAGTTTCTATTTTTTTTAATGTATCATTGACAATGTTTGTTGCATGCTGGGCACCTTACCTCATTTCTTTCATATATCCTGCAGTATTTAGTACATGAGTTTTCATAGATGATTTTCAGGAAGGTATATATTATGGAAGACCTGGCTGTAATTTTTCAGGGAATTTACTTCTTTATATATATATGTATACACATACATACACATATATATATATATATTATATGCATACACATACATACATATATAGTATATACTTCTTTTGATATTGCTTATATACTATGTACATCCAGTGAAGCACCATAGCAAACATTCTGACTGTACCCTTAGTTTTGTTTTGCTTCTTTTTAGATAATTTTCCTTGAAACATAGTATAGTGATTCTCAAAGTAAAATGGAAATCTTAGTAATGCATATTATCTTTTTTTTCCTATAATGTATTCTCTCATTAACTGTTTATATCTGGTTTATATGAAATTACACAGAAAACAAAGTCGACATATGATCAGAAAAAGAAAACTATGAAAATGGAAAAGAAAAAAGACAAAAGAAAATCTGAGGATACAGAAGAGTAAGACATAAAGCTACATGTTTACATTTTTTCTTGTTAATTTATATTTTCATTTTATACAAACAATTTGAGGTCATATAAGCATAAATTATTAACAGGCTTCTAAAAAATATAACACTACGTAGTACCATAGTTTTATAAGCAGACCAGAATATGATGGTGGAAGAGGGCTGAGAAGGGAAGAACAAAGAACTAAAGGTAGATTAGGAGAAGGAACCATATAGTCAGGAATAAGTAAACGGAATTAAATCTGTAAATCATTCTAGGGACAGAGGATTTACATTATTTCCTTGATGATTTAGCTAGTGATTTGTGATTTGTATATTAACTCCTCAGTCTGGGCTGTTCTTTTTTTAATCATACTTCTTGATTATACTTATTTTGTGAAAGCAATTATCTATTTTTTATGCATGTGGATTATTGTAAAGTGGCCTTTTAAGTGAATATTTCTTTAGTGATATAAAATATTTTCTGCACTTTGAATTTGCTTTAGTCAAATCCTAATATGGGGCACCTGGGTGGCTCAGTTGGTTAAGTGACATCGCTCAGGTCATGATCTCACAGTTTGTGGGTTTGAACTCCACGTCAAACCCTGTGTTGACAACACAGCCTGGAGCCTGCTTCCCATTCAGTGTCTCCCTCTCTCTCTGCCCCTTCCCCACTCATGCTCCGTCTGTCTTTCTCCAAAATAAAGATAAATATATAATTTTAAGAAAGAAACTGTGAATCCAATCTCTATAGAGTTTTACAAATTCAGAAAAGAAATTCATTGAATAAGTAGCCTTGACCTTTGTTTCAGAGAAGAAAAAATGACCACTCTTTTCTTTCTTTTGCTCATTTATTTTGTTTCTTTAATTCCACATATGAGTGAAATCATATGGTATTTGTCTTTCTCTGAATGACTTAGTTCACTTAGCATAATACTAAGCTCCATCCACATTGTTGCAAATGGCAAGATTTCATTCTTTTTAATGGCTGGGTAATATTCCAGTGTGTGTGTAGGGGGTGGGTGGGTATCATATCATTGTTATCCACTCATCAGTTGATAAGACACGGGCTGTTTCTATAATTTGGCTATTGTAGATAATGCTGCATGTATCCCTTTGAAGTAGTATTTTTGTATTCTTTCGGTAAATACCTAGTAATGCAATTGCTAGATCATAGGGTAGTTCTATTTTTAACTTTTTGAGGAACCTCCATACTGTTTTCCAGAGTGGCTCTGCCAGTTTGCATTCCCACCTACAGCAAGAGGGTTCCCCTTTCTCCACATCCTTGCTAACATGTATTGTTTCTCATGTTGTTGGCAAAGCAAGAAACAGACTCTTAACTATCAAGAACAAACTGATGATTACCAAAGGGGAGATGCATAGGGGGATGGGTTAAATAAGTGATGGAGATTAAGGAGTGCATTTGTTGTGATGAGCACTGGGTGTTGTACGGAAGTATTGAATCACTGTATTAAACACCCGAAACTAATATAATACTGTATGTTAACTAACTGGACTTTATTTATTTATTTAAAAAAACCCCTAATGTTTGTTTATAGTTGAGAGAGAGAGAATAAGAGCAGAGGAAGGGCATAGAGAGAGGGAGACAAAGAACCTGAAGCAAGCTCCAGGATCTAAACTGTCAGCACAGAGTCTGATGCGGGGCTCAAACCCATAAACTGTGAGATCATGACCTGAGCTGAAGTTGGATGCTTAACCAACTGAGCCACCTAGGCACCCCAACTAACTGGACTTTAAATAAAAACTTAAGAAAAGATGACCGAGAGGGAAAATGACCAGTGTACTTTGAAAATCCTTGCCTCATCTCACTTTCACATTTTAATCATACCAATGAGAAGTTAGAGAAATGATATTCCAATTACTTATCACATATATGGATTTTATGTATCATAAAAATATGACCTTTTGATAAATTTTATTTCTTTAAAAATGGTTTAAGTACTACTTAAGTAGCAAAGTAGTTATGCAACTTAAAGTATTGTGATATATTTAAAAACCTTTTTAATAACAGGAAGAAGTTTCAGGTCAAAGAGCTGAATGTGAAAGAAGATTTGCTTCAAGTTAAGGTAATACACATAATCTATGCATCTAAATTTAATTAATACATGCTCTGATAATTATATATGTACACAACATTAGTATGTATGTGAACATAGGGATATATGTGTGTGTGTTTGTGGGTATGTGTGTATTAATGTTCTTTCTAAGATATTTCTTGCTAGTTGACTTTCTCAGTAATTTTTTTTTCAGAAAATAAAATGGTAAATCCAGGCATGTTTACTATCAAGTTAAGGTTATGAAAATTACCACGGTTTATTCAAATACAGGCAATATCATGGAAAAAAGAAGATCATATTGAGAGTCATAACAGTGACTTACTAGTTCTGTGACAATGGACAAGTCCCTTTAACCTAGTTGAGCTTTATATTTTTGATCACTAAATGATATCTATCTATCTTGAAATGGTATATGAGGTGTAAGAATCAAATAAGAAAAAGCTCTCCAGTAATTGTGAACTATAAAGTCCACTCTTTTTTTGTGATTGAATGAAAGGTAAGTAACCTTGGTTTCATCTTGGCTTTGGAATACTATTTTCCCCCTACAAGTTCACTTTTTTAAAAATAACCATCAGAGCATCATACCACTCATTTCAGTGAGTGGCTGGAGTTGAGTGTCCCACAAGTGTATCTGAATGGTTCACGAATCAGGTAACAAATTTGGGAAGAAAATGAGAGGGTCACTTGAGATATTGAATATAAAATGTTCAACTTTATGGTATTAGCTTTCTATTCCTGCATAACAAGTTACCATAAATTTCCAGTTATTAAAACAACTTGTATTATCTCATAGTTTGGCTTAGGAGGCTGAACAGACTTAGCTGTGTCTTATGCTCAAGGTCTCACTAAACTGCAGTCAAGGTAATGGCTAGGCTGTGTTCCATTCTGTAAGTTGGGTTACTCTTCCAAGCTCAACTGGACGTGGCAAACTTCATTTCCTTCCTAGGACTGAGGCACTAAGCCATGAGACCTTTTCATAGGCAGTTTACGTCACAGCATCTTGCTTCTTCCTCAAGGCCAGATTCTGCTAAGACAGTCTTAGTAATGTAACATGATTATGAGGATGATATCTTCTCATGTTAGATATATACTGCAATCTAATAAAAGGAGTGGCATCTCATCACTTTGCTATATTCTGTTGGCTAGAAACAAGTCACAGGTCCCACCCATAGTCAAAAGGAGTGGATTATTCAGAGCATAACAACAAGAATGGAGATCATGCTGGCCATATGAGAATTCTGCCTACCACACTTGACATTTTATTTTATATAGAGCAGTACATTTAATGGTATATTTATTTGCATATTTAAAATTATTATAATCCCATTATATAGTTAATATTCAAAGTTTTTAAGTTAGTGTTTAGTTCAGTTGAGCTGTGTTTTATTCCATTCAGACTGTTAACAAAGTATCAGGGACTGGATGATTTATAAAAAGCAGAAATTTATTTCTCATTTCTTGGGTCTGGAGTCAAGATGAAGATGTCAATATGGTGAGGTGAGGGATCTCTTCTGGGCTGTAGACTTCTTATTCTTACTCATATGACAGGAAAGGCAAGGGCATTCTCTCAGTCCTTTTGTAAGGGCATTTATCTCACTCATGAGGGCCCCTCATCCTAATACCAGTACATTGGGCATTAGGATTTCAACATGTGAATTTGCAGGTAGGGAGAGGAAGGAAGTGGGACACAAAAATTCAGACCGTAGTAGGCTTATATAACAAAGTATGTGTGACTTAAACAACAAACATTTATTTTTCATAGTTCTGGAGCCTGGGAAGTCTAAGGTCAAGGCACCAGCAGACTTAGTGTCTGGTGAGAGCCCGATTCCTGGTTCATAGAAGGCCATTTTCTTGCTGTGTCTTCACATGGCAGAAATGGCAAGGAAGGTCTCTGGAGTATCTTTTATAATGCCACTGAACCATTCATGACAATACTACCTTCATGACCTAATCACTTCCCAAAGGCCCTACTTCCAAATACCATCACATTGGAGATTAGGTTATAATATATGAATTTTGGCAGGCAGGACACAAACATTTAGTCTGTAGCAGCTAATGTCACTTAAAATTATTTTCTGAATTTAAGGTCAAAATTTTCTATGTAAGTATAGGTTTTTTTCTGATAAGGTCTATGGGTTTAATGAGAATTTTAAAGAAATTTATCTACCCCCTCCAAAACTTGATTCTGTACTATCACCGATCTAGGACATTTTACAGAAACCAATAGAAGCTAAAAGTGATTCACTTGGGCTTAGAGAATAAATTGGTAGTGAAATCTGAACTGCACATATGGCTCTCTGAATCCTACTTGGCATTTGCAGTTAGTGAAAATATATTTGAATTTGCTTCCTCAAGCAGCATGGATAATAGAATGAGTTGGTATTATTAACCATCTGTTCAAGTAACTATAATGCTTTTAAAGTGTTTTAGGGGCGCCTGGGTGGCTCAGTCGGTTAAGCCTCCGACTTCGGCTCAGGTCAGATCTCACGTTCGTGGGTTCGAGCCCTGCATCAGGCTCTGTGCTGACAGCTCGGACCCTGGAGTCTGCTTTCGGTTCTGTGTCTCCTTCTCTCTCTGCCCCTCCCCCTCTCATGCTCTGTCTCTGTATCAAAAATAAATCAAACATTAAAAAATTTTAAGTGTTTTATAAATCATATAAAACTTTATTTTAATTTTTAAGGGGACTAGGTTTTTTTTTGTTTGTTGTGTACCTTTTAGAGTATCATTATTCCATTAATAATTCTAAAATGTATTTCAAGGACGTAGTTAAAATAATCCATTTGGACCCAAGGCTGCCCTCATTTTGTACAAATTGTGCCTTGAACAAGGGAGTGGATTAAGGTACAAGTGGGTGTTGAAATCTAGCCCACGGTTTGCCAAGTGCATACCCTTGGATAGTTGCATTTGCCTGAACAAAGGGTTCTTTTTCATCAAAGACATCAAAGGTACTAGCAGTCAGTAGTCAGAGTGGGGCTTAAAAAAAGATCATGTTAAAAAAATTTTTTTTACTGTTTTATTAGAGAGAGAGAGAGAGAGAGAGAGAGAGAGACAGCATGAGCAAGGGAGGGTCAGAGAGAGAGGGAGACACAGAATCTGAAGACAGGCTCCAGGCTCTGAGCTAGCTGTCAGCACAGAGCCTGATGAGGGGCTTGAACCCACAAACTGTGAAAAAAAGATCATGTTTACATACAGTTATAAAAATATTTTGTTACTCTATTAATTTGATTTTCATATTATTAGAAAAACAGATTGTATTTACTCTAGGCAACTATCTACTAAGTGGGCAATTGGTAGCTTAATCGTATGGATGAGGACAAACATTTTTTTTTTAGAAAATAGAAATATTTTACATATTTAAGTGTTTTGTAAGTCAAATCACATACACCATATTTTAGTATGCTTAGCAGTAATTACTGTCACAGTAGTCCTCCCTTATGCAGAGGGATACATTCCTGTCTGTCAGGGGATGCCTGAAACCATGGATGGTACCAAAACCTGTATATCCTATATTTTTTCTTGTACATACATACATACCTATGATAAAACTCAATTTATAATTTAGGTGAAGTGAGAGATTAATAGGAATAACTAATAATAAAAGTTACAACAATTACTGCAGTAAAAGATATATGGATGTAATTTCTCTCAAAATCTTATTTACTGTACTCATCCTGTTTTTGATGATGTGATATGATAAATGCATACTTGATGAAATAAAGTGAGATGAAATGACGTAAGTATTGTAACATAGCATTAGGCTACTATTGATCTTGTGACTATAGTCATAGTATGATTGACAGTATGTAACTGAAACTGTAGAAAGCAAAACTGTGGATAAGGGGAGACTGCTGTATACCATTTTTAGAAAAAGAAACTCAGAGATATTAAATAACTTGACCAGATTTGCAAAGTTTTAAGATATACTCTGGTTGGACTGGATAGCTCAGTCATCCTCTCTACTTGTCAGTGGGACTAAAAAGCATAAATTTAAACATGATCTCCCATTTACTGTTTCTTTTCAAGGATCATCAACTCTTAAAATTTATAGAAACTTCACTTAGTTTTTTCAATGTATAGTGTCAAGAATTCTGTCTTTCTGTTAAAACTACATACTTTTAAGTATTAAGGACATTAAGTTTTTAATACAAATATAAACAATAATTATAATTACATTCCATCTGTACTTGAATAAATTGAATAAATTTTTTGCACATATCATAATATAGTATAATATAGGAGGTACAGACTTGACAAATATTGAAATGTTTTAATCTAAGGCTTATAAAATAATTTTTATAAAAAATTGAGATATAATTGACATATAACATACTAATTTCAAAGCTGAAATATGTTAGCACACAATTGAGACCTAATGTCCCTAATTCCACATAAAGTACTACATTTCTAATCAGAACTTAAAAAGGACTTTTTTCAAATAAGGGAGATATAATTTGAAGATTATATAGAACTTAACTGCAAAATCATCTAGAAGGCTTTTTAAACAAAAATGGTACCTCTTTATTTGACCACTTTTCCAATTCCTTTTTAAATTATTGGTGCATGTGTACTGGTAGTTTATATTTTAATATAGATTCATCCATTTTTAATGATTTTTTAAATTAAGTGTTTAGGATTTCACATTATGCTATCTTAGGATTCTTTTTATTTATTTATTTTTTTTGCATCTCTATTTCTACCTCTTTTCCCATTTACTTTTCATTTATAATATTATTTCTTTTTGTTTATTTTCCTTTCAATCAGATTTGCCAGAAGATTGTATATCATAGGTGCATTCAACTAATTGGTTTTATATGCCATTTAACTATTTTACTATTTTATTTCTTATTGCTGTTAATGTTTTCTGTTTAATTACTTTAATCTTCATCTTTATTAATTTTTTTGAGCTTTTTATTTTTAATTCCTTTTCAAATCTGCATTAGTTGTTATATATAATTTATTTTTGCATTCATTTTATGACAATAAACACTATCCAAGCTATACATTTTTTTCACTGAATATCGAATTTTATAGGTGTTCCAAGTTTCCTTTGTTACAAAAAGTGCTTTTAGTTTACCTTTTCATTGTTGGTTTATCTTTTTATAAAATCAGCCGCAGACAATAATACATAACAATTCTCTACTTTCTGGAAGTTTAAAAGGTTTTCTTTGTGGTCAAATGCATATTTTTGTTTCACTTGTCTATTATTCTATAACAAGCTACACCAACAGTTAGAGACTTAATACCTCAATAATTATTTCTTATTGATTTTTGACTTCGATGGGGCCAGTGGGATGATTCCTCTGCTCCATGTTGTATCAGCTGGGTGACTCATGTGGCTTCTTTCAGCTATGGACTTTTCAAGATGGCATCCTCAGAAGTCTGGTAGTTGGTGGAATGACTAAGGGTTGAATTTTTCTCTCTCATGTCATTACTCTTCATTTAGTAGTAAAGCTCAAGCATCCTTACATGATAGCTGGAATCTAATAGGCCAAAAGTAGCAGCTGTGAGGCCTTTTATGACCTGGGCTCAGAAGCATGAAAACATAATTCCCATTACATTTTATTGGTTACGGACCAGCCCAGACTCAAAGGGAGGGAAATCTTATCACCAGGTCTAGAGATAGGTTCTTGGCACAGCTGTTCTTGATCTGGAGATCTGTTATCTAAAAAGGCGAGTTATCTCTACCCCACTCCTCCCAACATATACTTAACAAATACTACTGAGAAAAGGATTGGATAATTACAATAGAAGCTATTATTCAAATGGGGGGGGGCAGGAAGCACACAGTTGAGAGCAATCCTGAAATCCAAGCAGACATGTGTCACCAGTTCTCCTGACTTTCAGGGTGGGGTATGTACTTTGATTGAAATCTAGTTTTGCTCTCTGGGAATGATTCCCTATTCCAAAAATAAAGTAGTCCTTATTTTGCAGTGTGGTACATAGATTCTACTCTGAATCATCATTCCTTTTTCCATAAGAAATGACTCATGTTTGCAATGAATAGCGAACTTAACCTGCTTACTTCTCATAGCTTATTGGGGACCTAGATATCTTTTTTCATTTTGAAATGTCTCAGTCCTTTTTAGTGTGAGATGATGGTGTTTCACTTAAAACTTTGTTTTCCTTGTATGTTACTGTGATTCCTTCTTTTATCCCAGAGCTACATCCATAATAGATTTCTTTTTACTTAAAGTATGTTAGGCTTCTGCAGGACAATATCTTTAAGATTATTAAAGTACTTTTGTCCTATTGGGAGGATCCACGAAGAATATTCAAGTCTTTCTGAAGTCTTAACAGAGAGCCTTATAGTCACACCCTTGATTTGACTCTCTCATGCTCCATTTTTACTGTCAATCTTTGATCTTTGCCCTAGTGATTTCTTTCCTTGAGAATTCTTTTATAGATTGTCCCAGATTCTCTATATTTTTTCTGATTTCTGCTTTAAAATTGAAGAGTTCTTTCTTTAGTTTATTTCTCTTGCAATAAATTTATTGCATATCAGTAGTATAAGCCAAATAGTATTTTAAGCATTCTGGCTGGAAATTTCCTCAGCCAGATCCACAAGTTTATTGGTTATGATTTTAACCCTGCAAATTACTCTAGGCCTGAATTTTATTTTTCTACGACTATATAACAGAGCCTCTCCCATATCAGAGAAGTTCCAGAAGAAGACGAGGGAGAAAGGGGAAGAGGCTTATTTGAACAAATGGTAGCTGAGAACTTCCCTAATCTGGGGGAGGAAACAAGCATCTAGGCCCAAGAGGCACAGAGAACTCCCTTCAATATCAACAAAAACAGGCCAATATCATGACATATAATAGTGAAATTGTAAAAAAAAAAATACAGAGATAAAGAGAGGATTCTGAAAGCAGCTTGGGACAAATGGGCCTTACCCTACAAGTGTAGACACATAAGGGTAATAACAGAGCTGTCCACTGAAACTTGGCAGGTCAGAAGGGAGTGGCAGGAAGTATTTAAATTGCTGAATGGGAAAAACATGCAGGAAAGAATCCTTTATCCATCAAGGCTGTCATTCAGAAAAGAAGGGAAAGAAGGGTGCCTGGGTGGCTCAGTCGGTTAAGCCTCCGACTTTGGCTCAGGTCAGATCTCACATTTGTGGGTTCGAGCCCCACATCGGGCTCTGTGCTGACAGCTAGCTCAGAGCCTGGAGCCTGCGTCTAGTTCTGTGTCTCCTTCTCTCTCTGCCCCTCCCCTCTCATGCTCTGTCTCTCTCTGTATCAAAAATAAATAAAACATTTAAAAACAAAAAAGAAAAGAAGGGAAAGAGAAAGGGCTTTCCCAAAGAAAAACTAAAGGAGTTCATGATCACTAAACTACTCCTGCAGGAGATCTAAAGGGGGATTCTGTGAGTGGAAATTGGCAAATATTACAAAGGCTCAAAGATTCACCACAAGCATAGAACCTACACTAAGTCCATATCTTTCAATAATTACTCTGAATATAAATGGACTAAATGCCTCAGTCAAAAGACACAGGGTATCAGAATGGATTGAAAAAATAAGATCCATCTATATGCTGCCTACAAAAGACTCATTTTAGACCTGAGGAGATCTGCAGATTGAAAGTGAGGAGATGGAGAACCATAATGCTGCTGGAAGTCAAAATAAAGCTAAAGTAGCCATACTTATATCAAACTAGATTTTAAAACAAAGGATGTAACAAGATGAAGAAGGGCACTATATCATAATTAAGGAGGCTATCCATCAAGAAGAGCTAACAATTATAAATGTTTATGCCCCCAAGTTGGAACCCCCAAATGTATAAATCAATTAATCATAAACATATATAAATGTTCAGGGCTTGGGGGAGATTTGGGCAGGGTTTATACAGAGTTTAGGGCTCCTTATCTCAAGGTTCCTTCTTTGTGTGACTTCCCCTAAGTTTTTCAGTGATTTCCTTCCTCTGGTTTATAAAGTCTAAAAATTCATGTTTTCTATCAGCTATTAGGTACCCTGTCTGGCTCATGTAGTGCTTGCCTGCAGATTAGAAGCCAGGAAATAACAATCTTACCTAGGACTCTTTTCTTCTTCCAAGTGTTACCTTCTCCAAGAATCTATACATTCTTGGTTTCTCTTCAGTGTTGAATTTGTATTTTATTTTGAGTTTGTAATATTTATGTGTGGCAGGGTCTGTTCAGTAGCAACTCTCTCTGCTATACCAGAAGCAGAGTTGGGGATTTCAGATATAGTTCCTCAAACTTTCTCCCATCTGATGGAGAATTCTTGATACATTTCATGTGTAACGGAATTCATGCATTTGCACAAACTCAGAACATGTTCATTTTCTGTTAAGAGTATAGTTGCTTCTTTTCATAAAATTTGAAATGTTTGTATTTAAGTATTTCAGGTCTAGAGAAGATGATATTAAATATTTAGCTTATTGTAGTTATAATTTACCAGATTCAAAGTCATTTTTCCTATAGAAAATCAATAGGAGCTATTGATGCAGAAATTATCCACCATTAAGCCTGAGAAATATGTGAGTAAATGTATATGCTCAAATCATTATCTTGGGTATCTGTAGATTTTAGAGAGATTAATATTGTAACAATGGACTTATAAAAGCAGAAATACTAAAATTAATGTCTTTTCCCTTTATATTATACCATAGAAAGTAGCGTTTGCTCTGGAAGTTGAGAACAAAGTCCTTCAGGAACAACTGAAAGAGGCTTTACAGGTAAATGACATTAGGTTCCTTTAAAATTGTTAACAAGTGAAGGAAATATCTGCAAATAACTTCAAAATGAATGATTTTGACCTTGAAAACTAATAGGTTTATGTATTGTACTATTTTGCCATATTTAAAGTATATTCATTTCATGTACTAGGAATATGTTAATAAAATTTAATATTCATTCTTATTGAAAATGATAAACTAGATAGAAAAGTAAACTTGCTTAATCAAATAAATCTATTTCAAGCTGAGACACTGTTATTTGTGAAATCCTGCAGGCATTTCAACTAAATTCAATTAAACTAGGATGTTGGTTCTTACCACTCTTTGAAATTTGTGTTAAGTGATCAAAGAAAGGAAAAAACTACAAACATTTTCGTAAATTGATAGACAAAAGTATAATTATTTGCATATTAATATTCCTTTGGAAAAATGCAAGGTGATACACAAATTTATTAATGATATAATTCAAAAAGGTGGCTGAGGACAAAATAGATATAAAAAAGCAATAGAAGGAGGCTGGAAAAATGGTGAAATAAGAGAACCCTAAGTATGCTTCACTCCAGATACAGCTATAACACTCATATCAGCATAAATAACCCAGAAAACAATGTGAAGTCTGGCAGAACAAACTCCGCAATTAAAGGTAGAGAAGAGGCCACATTGAAGAGGTAAGAAGAGTAAGGGCATGTCCCCAGGAGGGAGGGACACAGTGGGTGAAGAGAAGGAAGAGAAACAGATTGTCACACTGGGGAGCCCGCAAGGGGAAGATGAATTTCCATAACATTTGGCTTTGAAAGCAAGAGGCTCCAAATTTCTTGAGTTCTTACAAGTAGCAGGACTTAAGGCCAGCCTAGAAATTAAAAAATTAGCAGGCTGGCTCTTGGGAAACCCAGAGGGCAATAGGGAGCTGAGTCCTGCCCTTAAAGAGATAGCACAACAAATAACCTTTGGAGATAACGGCATAGAAGCAGTAGTTTCAAAAATGTCTGGAGTATATGGGAAAAGAATTATTTACCCTCCAGCATAAACTGAGAGCCACCTGCAGGAACCAGTATGGCACCAACATTTATTACCTACCTTGCTCACACCAAGTCCAACCACTCACACTTCAGCAGACCCAACTTTCGTTGTCACATTTACCTCAGTCTTGGTGCTATGGGTCCCTTTCCCCAGAAGACCCATGCAAACATCACCAACATCTTGTCTCTTGGCCTACTCGTTTTGTGGGGCAATGGTCCTGGCAGTGGTGGCAGGCTCTGTGGGAGCCCAAGGTGTAACCTTGTTAGAATTGTGTACCCCACCCATATAGCACTAGTTCTGACAATGGTGGCAGGTTTCATTTCACAAGCAGACTGGTGTGCACCTTGTAAAATGTGCTCCACCTTGGCCAGGGACCAAACAGTGCCAACAACAGGCAAAGAGAAACTGTGCAGATAACTGGAGTAAAGGAAAAAGTAGTTAGGACACAGCAGCAGGGCACACACAACACACATAAGAGATATCCCCTGAGCACCAGTTTCTTGGGACAGGAGACCCTGCACTGGGGCTCTACAGGACCTCTTCTTTGCCATTTTTCAGCATAGAAGATCTTTCCTAAAATATAGAAATAGATACACAGAGTTAGCCAAAATAAGGAGACAGAGGAATATATCCCAAATGAAAGAACAGGACAAAATCACAGCAAGAGACTTAAGTGAGACAGATATAAGTGTTATGCCTTATTGAGAACTTAAAGTAATGATTATAATGATATTCACTCGGCTTAAGAAAAAAGAAGACATGAGTGAGACTCTTATATCGGACAAACTGGACTTTAAAATAAAGGCAGTAACAAAGATGAAGAAGGACATTATATAGTAATTACAGGGTCTCTCCATCAGGAAGAGCTAACAATTATAAACATCTATGCACCGAATTTGGGGCACCCAAATACATAAAACAACTAATCACAAACGGAAACAATCTTATGGATAAGAATGTGCTTATCGCAGAGGATTTTAATACTCCACTTACAGCAATGGATAGGTCAACCAGACAGAAAATCACTAAAGAAACAATGGACCTGAATGGCACATTGGGACACATGGAATTAATAGATATATTTAGTACTCTGCATCTTGAAGCCAGGGAATTCACTTTCTTCTCTAGTGTGCATCGCACATTCTCCAAGATCAGTCACATACTGGGTGATAAAACAACCCTCCATAAATATGAACGAATTGAGATGATACCATGCACACTTTCAGATCACAATGCTATGAAACTTGAAATCAATCACAGGAAAAAGTCTGGAAAACCTCCAAAAAATGTGGAGGTTAAAAACCACCCTACTGAAGAATGATTGGGCCAATCAGGCAATTAGAGAAGAAATTTAAAAATATATGGAAACAAGTGAAAATGAAAATACAACAATCCAAACACTCTGGGACACAGCAAAGGCAGTCCTGAGAGGAAAGTTTATTGCAATCCAGGCCTATTTTAACAAACTAGAAAAAGCACAAATTCAAAATCTAACAAGCACCTAAAAGAACTAGAAGAGGAACAACAGGAGCACCCCAAACTCAGCAGAAGAAGAGAATAAAGATCGGGGTAGAAATAAACAATATAGAACTCCCCTCCCCCGCAAAAAAACAGTTGAGCAGATCAATGAAACCAAGAGCTGGTTTTTTGAAAAAATAAACAATATGGCTCCTCAGGCTCCTCAGACAGAAAAGAGAGAGCACCCATATAGACAAAATTATGAATGAAAATGGATCTATTATAACTGATCCTTCAGAAATACAAGCAATCATCAGAGATTTCTATGAAAAATTATATGCCAACAAACTGGACAATATAGAAGAAATGGACAAATTCCTAAACACACATGTACTACCAAAATTCAAACAGGAAGAGATATAAAATCTGAACAAATCCATAACCACTGAAGAAATTGAGTCAGTTATCAAAACTCTCCCCATGAATAAAAGCCCAGGACCAGATGGCTTCCCAGGGGAATTCTACCAGACATTTAAAGCAGAGTTAACACCTATCCTTCTCAAGCTATTCCAAAAATATAGAAATAGAAGAAAAACTTCCAAACTCGTTCTACAAAGCCAGCATCACTTTGATTCCCAAACCAGACAGAGACCCGGCAACAACAACAAAAAAGAATTACAGACCAATATCCTTAGTGAATACAGATGCAAAAATACTCAACAAGATACCAGCAAATCAAATTTAACAGCATATAAAAAGAATTATCCATCATGATCAAGTGGGATTCATTCCTGGGTTACAAGGCTGGTTCAATATTTGCAAATCTATCAATGTGATTCATCACGTTAACAAAAGAAAAGATAAAAACCATATTATCTTGTCAATAAATACAGAAAAAAGCATTTGACAAAATACAGCATCCCTTCTTAAAAAAAAAAAAAACCTTTGAGAAAGTCGGGATAGAAGGAACCTACTTAAACATTATAAAAGCAATTCATGAAAAGCCCACAGCTAATATCGTCCTCAATGGGGAAAAACTGAGAGCTTTCCCCCTGAGATCAGGGACATGACAAGTATGTCCACTCTCACCACTGTTGTTTAACATAGTGCTGGAAGTCCTAGCCACAGCAATCAGAGGACAAAAAGAAATAAAAGCATCCAAATTGTCAAGGAAGAAGTAAAAGTTTCACTGTTTGCAGATGACATGGTACTATATACTGAAAACCTGAAAGATTCCACCAAAAAAACAAAAAACCCAAACAAACAAACAAACCCTGCTAGAACTGATAAATGTATTCAGTAAAGACACAGGACACAAAATCATTGTATAGAAATCTTTTGCATTTCTATCTACCAATAAAGAAGCATCAGAAAAAACTATTAAGAAAATAATCCCATTTAGAATTGCACCAAAAGTAATAAAATGCCTAGGAATAAACCTAACCAAAGAAGAGAAAGACTTGTACAGTGAAAAGTATAAAACATTGATGAAAGATATCAGTGATGACACAAAGACATGGAAAGTTGATTCCATGGTCATGGACTGGAAGAATAAATACTTTTGAAATTTCAGTACTACCCAAAGCAATCTACAGATATAATGCAACCTCTATCAAAATATCAACAGCATTTTCACAGAGTTACAGCAAGCATATTTGTAGGGAACCACAAAAGACCCTGACTAGCCAAAGAAATCTTGAAAAATAAAAACAAAACTGGAGATATCACAGTTCTAGACTTCAAGTTATATTTAAATGTTGTAGTAATTGGCACAAAAATAGACACTTTGAACAATGGCACAGAATAGAAAACCCAGAAATAAACCCATGTTGCCAATTAAGTGTTGAAAAAGGAGGAAAGAATATGCAATGGGGAAGTTTCTTCAAGAAATAGTGTTGAGGGGAGCCTGAGTGACTCAATTGGTTGAGCGTCCAACTTCAGCTGAGGTCATGATTTCATGGTTTGTGCATTCGAGCCCTGGAGCCTGCTTCAGATTCTGTGTCTCTCTCTTTCTCTGCTCCTCTCCCTGCTCATGCTCTGTCTCTGTCTCAAAAATAAATAAACATTAAGAAAAAAAATAGTGTTGAAAAAACTGGACAGCTACATGCAAAAGAATTAAACTGAATCACTTTCTCACAACATACACAAAAGTAAACTCAAAATGGATTAAAGATTTAAATGTGAGACCCAACATCATAAAAATCCTGGAAGAGAGTGTAGAGGCAGTAATTTCTCTGACATCTGCCATAACAACATGTTTCTAGATATGTTTTTTATATGTCCCTGTGGCAAGGGAAATAAAAGCAAAAATAGGCTATTGGGACTACATCAGAATAAAAGGCTTTTGCACATTGAAGAAACAACCAACAAACCCAAGAGGCTTCCTGCTGAATGAGAGAAGATATTTGCAAATGACATATTTGATAAAGGGTTAGTATCCAAAATATAAAGAACTGATACAGCTCAACACTCAAAAAACACGTAATACAGTTAAAATATGGGCAGAAGACATGAACAGAAACTTCTCAAAAGAGGACTTCTAGATTGCTCAGAGACACATGAAAAAATACTCAACATCTCTCATCATCGGGGAAGTGCAAATCAAAACCACGGTGAGCTACCACCTCACCCCTGTCAGAATGGCTAAAATAAAACCCTCAAGACCCATCAAGTGTCGGTGAGGATGTATAGAAAAAGAAATCCTTGTGTACTGTAGCTGGGAATGCAAACTGGTGCAACCACTGTGGAAGACAGTATGGTGGTTCTGCAAAATATTAAAGATATATCTACTCAACTACTCTGTAATCTAGTACACTGGGTATTTTACCCAAAGAATACAAAAACACTAAATTTGAGAAAACCTTAGTTCAAAGGGATATATGAACTCCTATGTTTACTGCAGCATTATTTACAATAGCCAAACTGTGAAAGCACCCCAAATGTCTATCAATAGATTAATGAATAAAGAAGATGTTATATATAACACACACATACATACACATATACATATATGTAATGAGTATTAACCAGCCATAAAAAAAGAATGAAATCTTGCCATTTGCAACAGCATGGATAGAGCTATAGAGTATGATGCTAAGTAAAATAAGCCAGTCAGAGAAAGACAGTTACCATATGATTTCAGTCATGTGTGGAATTTAAGAGACAAAACAAACAACAACAACAACAAAACGGAGACAAACCAAGAAACAGGCTCCTAAGTATAAAGAACAAATATATTCTGCGCTGGGATTAAAATCTAAAGAAAGCAAAAGAAAAAAAGCAATAGGTTTTCTTTTTATCCAAAACAACCATTTAGAAACCATGTTAGAGATAATTCTATTTATAATATTAGAGCAGCATATTTAACAAAAAGTACACAGAGTTTTATATGAAGAAAAATATATTTTACTGAGCGATATAGATGAACAGTGAAGAAGTAGAATTTGTATTTTGATCTTGAAGGTTAAATATTATAAATATTTTAATTTTCCTTTTTTTCCTAAATAGTATATAGATTTAAAGTAATTTATTTCTAGGTATAAGTGGACTTATTTTTGAGATTAACAGAATTATTATAGGATATATTGAGAAACAAAGCTGGTGATTATATGAAAAAATAATAAGAATTTGGTTGTTAAAAATAATATGTAATGTAATACTGTAATAACTCAGGCAATGTGGTTCTGAATTTGGTACTGAATCAAAAACCCAGAAACAGATTCAAATGAATGCAATAATTTATTATTTTATAGTTTTAGTTATTGAATATTTTTTTAAGTTTTAGAGAGAGAGTAAGTGAGTTGGGCAGAGGGGAAGAGGGAGAGAGAGACAGAATCCCAAGCAGGCTCCATGCTGAGGAGTCCAATGCAGGGCTCCATCTCATGACGTCAGGATCATGACCTGAGTCGAAATCAAGAGTCGGAGGCTCAACTGACTGAGCCACCCAGGCACCCCTGAAATTGTTTTTATACAGAGATAAAATAGTCACAAAAAGTAACCCACTATGGAAATATAATTCTCATGTAACCATGAGATACACTAAAATAAATTGCAGATTGATTTAAGATCCAAAATTAGTAAATAATGTATGAAGATCTTAGAAGAAATACTGGGTAGCAGTTACACGGTCTTGGCTAGAGCAAGGTTTTCTAAGCATTATGTTACTAACAAAGGAATATGTTCGTATATTTGGCTATTATAAATTTAAAACTTTTATATGGAAAAAAATCATGCATAAGGATAACTGCAATTCTTTAGAAAAATTTTTATATGAAGATCTTTTACAAATCTGTAAGAAATATAATTAGCCCTTCCCCCAAGTTGACGAAGGACACAAACAGGCAGGTTGTAATTTAGAAACACATAAGGGCAGTAAATGCATTTGAATATATTCAACCTCACTAGTTATCAAACAAATGAAATTTCAAATAACAGTGGGATAGAATTTTTTTTATCTACCATTTCAGAAAAATCTTAGGAACAGAAATGTCTAGTACTTGTGGGTGTATGTTAAAATGAGTAATCTGTTACATTATTCCATTATTATGAATTAATACTTTTCTGTAAGAAAATATACAGCAAAAGTTTGGAGATGACATAGGCTTTCATTGAAATATTGCACTTATAAAAATTTATCATAAAGAAGAAAAGAGTATATAGTAATTTTGTATGAGTATGTATAATATAAAAAGTTTTAATAGCAAAAACTTACCAATATGTCCACTCATAAAAAATATTGTTAAATAAAAGTATAGTGTTAAATATACTTTCATTAGCTATTCTGGTTTAGATGTATATTTATCATCATTGAAACATATCTATAATATTATTTAATAAAAAGAGCATATTGTGTATGTATAGTAGAATCCAAAAGATAAAAAATTTTAAATATACATATATGTACTAGTTATATTTAGAAATAATGAAAAAAGATATATATCAAATGTTAACAGTGAGTATTCTGTTTATGGTGAGGTTATTTGTAAACTTAATTTTTGTTGATCTAAGTAACCTAAATTATTAGAAGTGATGCTTTAAAGAAAAATTATATTCTAGAAGAAATAAATTATTTTGCACATTTTCTTTTATTATTTGATATTACAGATATTAATTATCCTGGTTATATTCTATCACCTTCTATAATATATACCTTCTTATTGTTTTATTGTGCCTCTATAATAATTAGAGCTTTAAAAAATAAGTAAGGGATCTTCCTGGGATATAAAAATAGTCCTCAAAGTGGAAGATGTTTCTTCACAGTTTTTAATTTTAATTATGGACTAAACTATGGATTATACTCATGGTTTAATTTAGCTTCCTCCAACTTAGTAAAAATAAAGTTGAAAAGTAATGTGGACATACATATATTCATATTATTGAAAGTTGTCATATTAACAGAAAATGTCACAAATAATGCTTGGTAAATGGTTACTTTTTTATAAACAGGAAGCTGAAAGAGCTAAGAATCAACTTGACTATTTCCTAAACCAAAGAAAAGAATTACTTAAAAGTGAGGGGAAGAACAAGACAACGATAGAAATGGATGTTAGCAAAATAAAAGTTGAAGATTCAAAACAAACACCATTGGAGAAAGAAAGAAGGGAATCACTAGTTACAGATTCAGATAGACAAACAAATGCAAAAATCCAAGAACATTCGCAGGTAAGGAAATTACCAAAATAGAGAAAACAGTAGAAGAGAGAAAACCAGCAATATGTACTGTAAGAAGTTCGTCTTTTAGATTGTTGTTTACTCCATTTGTATATATTATTTAAAAAAATTCTATGACCTGTTTTTGTTTTTGTTTGTTTTGTTTTTTATTGCTTAGACATCTCAGGATTGAACTGTGAGATCAGGACTTGAGCCAAAACCAGAGTTGGTTGCTTAACCAACTGAGGCAACCTGGTATCCCTACAAATTTTTTTAAATTATTAAAAAACACTATCATATTAGGATACTATGTGTTAGTACCATCACATTAGTATACTATTGGCATTTGAAGTATAAATGCTTCAAAAAGAATATTAAAAAGATTGAACAATTATGTGATGGATACATTTACTTATGTAATGGATATGTTTAAAATAGTTTTTATTTACTATAAATGCAAAGCCCTCTTTGCTTTCATTTAGAAATGTAATTTTGGTAGTAGTTCATCTTCTACAATATCTTTTCCAATGCCAACTATGATAATTTCTTAGTTTTTTTGACATCTTAATCTTACAAATTGTCATATTTTACAATCTTATCTGAACGGTATTTTTTCTAAATAATTTAATATAAACATTTGATGTCCATATTTAGTGTATTTAAATTTAGTATTTTTTATCACAGATCTCAGTTGTCACAGATGGAAGCCCAACTGACAAAAGGTAAAACATTTAAAAATATTCTTTATCTAATCTTTATCAGTTTACATGCCTAAATGGCAATATAATCATTCTAAATTCAATATCATAAAACTCCTTGATTTATATCTTTGCTTATAATATTATACTCTTTGAAACTAATGTTTAAAACTTTAGATGCTGTCTAAGGTTGACAATTTGGGATACTGTGAAAGTAAAAATAATTAAGTGAAAAATTTACACTAAAGACCAGATCTGATGTACAAAACAATGTTCCCTCTTCCCTTAAATTTTCATATAGTTAAAAACTGAATATGACCCTGTTTTTAAATTTCTTTTTGTTTAAAAATATTTTTATTTATCTTAGGGAAAACACTTACGAATGTGATTACTTACCTCATTCAGAGTCATGACCTCTGTACATAAAACAACTCACTTAAAAATTTTTTTTCATTTTGTTTTTGCTTAATCATTCATTTTTTCATGCATATAAATAATAGTTGGTTGATCTATCCAATTAAATCTTACAGTTTTCACTAGTGAGTGAGTCTGTTTGATTAATATATTATGATTCACAGACCTATTTTCAAGCCAGTCAAGAAATAAAAATTCTGAACCAGATAGATTAGTGAAACAGAAAATTCTTTGAAATGTTAGGTAGCTATTCAATGAGAATAAACTATGTCAATATTTCTTTTCAGTCATTGATTTGAATTATTAATTTTGGCCTTGCCTGCCATACAGAAAAGAGGAAAGTATTATCTACTAGTGTGTATCTGCTTCATTACTATTTTTAATATTTCTATAGACCCAGATGAATTAGTAAGAATTAACTAATAAATTTAATGATTAATGGCCAGAAGTTTGAAACGGTCCAGTTTAATGTCTGAAGTGACTAAATTTTAAATGTATTTTTTGATATCTCAGGAGAAGATTAGACATACTTATTTGTTGCTTTGTAAACTTGTTATGGGCAGAGTTATTGTTATTTATTACATTATATTATGATTATATATAGTCAGTATTATGAACATTTGAGAAGGTATAAGAAAAAGTATTAATAATTATCTTCAATTTTAATTGGAACTTAACCAGCTTATGAACTGTAGAAATAAAAACAAATAAAGCATGATACTCTTATATTCATGTTAAGACTATGGTAGAGCATGGGATACTACTATAGTTTTTCTAAGGTGAAAATGTTGGACAGCTAATAATTTGTCATCCTGAAGAACATGAGGTGATAACTTTTCATATGTTATATTTTAATATTGAGTATTTAGTCGTTGCTGACTTTGATAGACTGTACATTTGATGAATCTCAGAATGTAGAAATATTGGCTTAAATGAAAGTATTTTAAATAGAATTTCTACTTCCTATGAGGACATATTAAGGCAGTCTCAGTTACTGTCTATGGACTTTTGGAAAAATCTTGAAGAAGGGTTATGATAGCATTATTGTGAGTTACTACTCTGAGTTACTGAGTGAGTTACTACTCTGGCCAGCTCCCATTCTACTTGGCCAATAAGTCACAATTAAGAGTAATGAGAAGTGGAAGGATGAAAGAAGGGTTGCATGGGGAATAGTGGCCTAGGATGATAGGGAATATATGGCATCAGGAACAGAAAAAGTTCATAATGTGAATATCAAAAAATTCCTCTTAAGTGGCATTTTTCCTATTAATGATAATTCATACAGTGTTCCCTAACTTTAGGAGGAAGATTATTTCCATTCAGTTTGGTTCAAACAGGGAAATATGGACTGAGCGTCCATGCTGTGGAAGGCACTGTGCTAGATATTTTGTATATGTATATAGAACAAAGTTGATAACTGTATCATTTTTTCCCTCAATGCATTAATGTTCTAGTAAGGCAGACAAGACATATACATAAATAAGTACATTATAATGCAGAAGATGCATTCAATAGAAAGTTATCAAGAGGCTGCACCAAGAAAGAAGGAAAAGTTGTTTCTGGCTGGATTGAGAGTAACAGCATTTAATTTAAGAAAGATAGTTAGGTTGGATTTTAATAGGGAAGTTTGAAGGAAAGGTGTTATGTGTGGACTGAACAGTTGGAGCAAAGATAAGGGTGTTTAGAATCTACACAGTGTGCCAGGCAAAGACCAGTAGGTTGTTGTTGTTGTTGTTAGTTTAAACTGAATAGAAAATGGGAGATAGGACATGAAATAGATTGTTTTAGCTTGATAGATAGGGTTGATAGTATTTCCCTTAACAGCTGTAGGTTGAATATTGCTAAATATAATAAAATTCAAACTATTAAGCACATGGCATAATATTATTCATCAAACTTCATTTTGATCCTAATAGATCCTAATAGAATTTCTGAAATACTTTGGAAAAGTCTCCCAAACCTTCAGAGAATGGATGGGAGCGAAGTAAGGAGATCCCACCTGAACAGACACATGGTATTGGTTACAATAAAGTACATTTTTTTTGCGCTTTACAACACTGAGCAATTTATTTTGGCTTAGGGAATGAGTTAGTGGCAAATATTTAATCAACACAGTAGATGTTAATAATTTATGTTTCACATCATACATGGTGTTAGCTTTTCTTAAATGTTTTATAAACCGCTTGTCATAGTTGTTTCCCGCGGGCGTCTAAAATCGCTGGACCCGGAAACGCAAGTCCGTCCATCATTTCGCCTCCGCTCCGGGCTGCAGTGGCACAGGACTCGCCTCTACTCTAGGTTAGGGCAGCAGGCACCGTGGCACGTTAGATCGCCAGGCCCCGGAGCGCCCATCCCGGCTCTGGGCACGCTTCTATTGCGGGTGCTTCTCCTGAGGGAGGGAGAGAAAGGGCAGGAAAGGGGACGCATAGAGAATAAAACACAACACTCACGGTTTCTGGTCAGGTGAAGAGAGAGCGTTTATTAAGAAAACTGTCTCTTATATACAGTTCTCAGGGCGGGAAGAACAAAGCATTTGACTTACGTCAGATACCAGGTAAATAGAGTCAAATGAATATTTAAAAGAAACGCTCCGACTTGCCTTCAGCAATGCTGGGAGGCGGAGAGTTAACACTGAATAATCTAAATACGGTTTTGATCTTTTATGCACCTTGGCCCTCTAGTCTGGCGCAGCATGACTGACGCCAAGGAATTTTGCCATCTCCAGCTTCCAGATGCAAATCTTGTTTACTGGCTCACTCTGCTGAGAGTGAATAATCCTTGCCTTGAGGCA
>PJEM01016754.1:0-24597 GCA_004023845.1 Helogale parvula | reverse complement strand
TGGTCTTGTTTCCCATTGGCCTCTCCCATCAGACATGAGCACCACCATTCAGAGATCTCATCTGTCCTGTTCATCTGGGTCTTGGGTCTGAGCACCATGTCTGGTACAGAGTAGGCGCTCAAGTACAGTTTGTTGTTGAAGGAGGTGTAAGTCCACCTCTCCATTTTACTGAGGAGGGCATGAAGCTCAGAGAGGGCAGGTGGCTTGCCCAAGATCATACAGCCAGCGAGGAGGAGGGCTGGGATCTGAACCTGTTCCTTCCCAAAGGCCAAGGAGAGGAAAAGAGACTCCAGCCACCAGGTGGCCTGCATGCTTGCTCTAGAGGGACCCCAGGCTGACTCCTGGGAGTGTGTCTTCATGGTGACACAAAAGAAACACTGCTCTTGTGTTCTGTGGGCCAACTATGTGCCCCTTCTCTCACTGTGACAAATCCTAATTTCTTCTAAAGTTTGTGTTGTGATAAAAATTGCAGCAGCACAGCATGGGAGAGAGAAAGCCTGAGACAAGTAGCAAGTGAGCGTGGTGAAGGCTCCACTTCTACTCTCTCCAGTTCCACTGTGGTGTGTGGATTCTGCTGGAAGGTTTTCAGTGCATACGAATTATGCCCATACCAGATCCATGCACACGTTCAAAAGTTTTACATGTAGATGAGGCCATTAGTATAGGTCATTTTTATAAATTGAGACACAATGGCATATAACATTATATTAGATTTGAGGGGTGCAAACCATAATGACATGTATGTATTGCAAAGTGATCACCACAATAAATCCAGTGAACATCCATCTCCACACATAGTTTTAGAATGTTTTTCTCATGATGAGAACTTTTAAGATTGTCTCTCGTAGCAGGTTTCAAATATACAATACAGTGCCATTAATTATAGTCACCAAGCTATGGACTTATAACTGGAAATTTGTACATTTTGACCTCCATCTCCGTTCTCACCCATCCCCTACCCCCTGCCTCTTGATGCCATCAATGTGCTCTCTATTTCTATTTTTCGTTTTTTTCAAGATTACACATAAGTGAGATAAGATGGTACTAGTTTTTTTCTGTTTGGTTTATTTTACTTAGTATAATACTCTCAAGGTCCATCTGTCCACCCATGTTGTCCCAAATGGAAAAACCTCCTTCACATATCACTTTGAATGTTACTTTCCCCTACTCTGTCTGACCATGATAGAATGATGCAATGCCCTGTGAGGCTTGACTAAGCCCACATCACAGATATGAAGGCTGATAGGTGGGGCCCAAAGCTGGTGACTCACAGAGTGACCGACACCTCTGGTGTGACACACACTTGTCCCCTTCCCAGTTCTGGGTGGTGATGGAAGGGTCAACCTCCGCCTTTTCTGTGTGTGACTCCCCTTCTCCAACATTGGCTGGGGCACACTATGCCAGTTTGTGTGATTTGGCAGCTGAGACATTCCTCGTTGGATGAGAAACCACTGGGGATGCCCCCGCCTTCTCTGGCTCAGAGCAGAAAGACTGCACCTGAGGTTTCCATTCCCGGGAGTCAGGGGGAGCCCTGGCCCAGGAGACTCTACCTTCTTGATGGCTGCAGAGGCCCCCTGGGTTTTCGTCCCTGGTATGGCTCACAGAAGTTCAACACCTACTTGTAGCTTCAGTATGGTGCGGGATTTTGCTGCCATCTTGGCCACGTTCAATTGTATAATCTTGCATATTTGTGATCTTAGCCCCCGGGTCAAAAGAGCAACAAGCCACCTGCCTGTTTGGACGGCAGGGGTGTCCTGCCCCACACTTGTCCCTGGTGACTCTCCCTCTTCCTCCAGGTCTCTGCTCACCCTGATGCCTGGCTGACAGTGCCCTCCCCTGGCACATCCCTTGTCACTGTCTGTTATGTTCTCGATCATTTATTTGATCACCGCCCACGTCCCCACCTCATGTCAGCCCCCTGACAGCAGAGACTGTGTGTTGTGTTCATTGCTGCATCCCCAGTGCCTACAATTGTGTGCCCCCCACACAACAGATGGTCAGTAAACATATGATTTTGTGAACAACCCGTGGAGATTTAGATTTTTCTCCTCATCTTATTACTAAAGAAAAACAAAATAAAACAGAATCAGAGAAGTGAAGCCTTTCCCATCCCCATCTTCCTTTCAGAGCCTGGACTCAGAGGCCTTAAAGCAACATTTCTTAAAGCTTGCAGGCACGCACAGGTTTCCTGAGGATCTACTTAGATGCGGTTTGGTGTCAATATTTCAGGGCAGGTGTGTGAGATCCTGAATCTCCTGCAAGCTCTCAGGTGACGCCTACGATGGAGGTCTGAGGACCACACTGAGTAGACGATCCTTAGAGCTCATGGCTGCAAACCTTTCTTTCATCCCCAGGTATTTAATGAGCATCTACCATGTGCTAGGCTCTGCTGTCATCTGTGCTGTCATGTTTACCTAATCAGCTGTGGGGCTGTAGCAAGTTGCTTCACCTGAGTCTCTGGTTCCTCTTCTATAAAAATGGGCACATGAGTGTGATATTGCGGGGCTGTTGTGTAATTGGAAAACAACAGCAGCAGCAAGAACTGTGACTGATATTTATTAAGCCCACCATTCCTCTGTTCTATGTGTTTTATATGCATTGTCTTTTAAAATTATTTCTGCTCTCCTAAGAGGTGGCACTGACATGCCCATCTGCCGATGGGTAGGAGAATGGCTTAGTGGGTCGGGGCACCAAGTAGAAAGTGGGGGCCGCCTGATGCACAGGCTGGCTTCATCAACTGTGTGACTTTGGACAGGTCACTCTCATAGCTTTCAGTCTCAATTTCTTCATCTGTAAAACAAGGAGAAACCCGTATTAATATACCTGCAAGCCTTCAAACAGAATCATGGCTCATGTGGACAAATGCCATTCCTGCTGCACCTGCCAGCCCATTCCTGGCACACAGTAAGTTCCCAGGGAGCTGAGCCACTCTGGCCACTGTAGGCTATTTGTGTTGTGTGTCCAAGATTCTGCCTGGATCACTGTACTCTGGCTTTGCGTCCTGACACCGATATAGATGGACGTGTCAGCAGGTGAAGTCTGCCTCAATGGGTGGGGAGGGAATCTGTGGATGGGGTTTTTAGAGGGTGCAACCCACCCCACAGAGGGCTTTAGGACCAGCCACCAGACCCCTTGATCAGAGGGACGGGGAGTTATGGGGTCTTCCCAACACTCTACCAGTGTCAGGGGGAATCTTTCCCCATCCTCTGTTCAGGTGATTTCCCAGAGCTCTGTCCTACAAGCCCCTCCCACCTAAGAACATCCTACAGGCAATTCTGGACAGGATCAAGGGAGCGCCCCGAGCGGAACACTGTATTCTTTGGGTGGTACATCTTGTGTATGAGCAGACAATCCACTTGGCAATCTGAGGGCCTCAACATATCTCCCTCTGGATCACTACATTGCCTAAGATTCCACCTTAGGAATGTTCCTAGATTAATAGGGCATTGTCCCTTATTCATGGGGAGAGACCAGCGTGGCAGAGGGGAAAGGCTTGGGCTTGGGAATATGTTAGAATTGGGCTCCCTCCAGCTCTGCACCTTTAGCTGGTGGCTTGCTTTCTCTGAGCCTCAGTTTGCTCTTCTGTTAAATAGGTATCTTCCTTCCTGTGGATTTCATCACCTGGGTCTCTCTCTCTCTGATTCGAGGGCACTGGCCCAGAGAGTGTGTGGGGAGGTGTTGCATTATTTCATTGGCAGAACATCAGGGACACAATAGATTTACTTTATACAGAGAACCTGGCACACAGAAGGAGCACTGGATGTGCCGTACCTGGCACTCAGTGGACATGCCTTATGCAGACACCGAGACATAGTGGGCATTCTTTAGGCAGCATGTCTGGCACTCCTTAGGTATGCTTTATATAGATCACCATCCATACAGTAGTCAGGGTTTATGTAGAGTACACACACAGTAAGGATAATTTATATTGGGTACCTGGCACACAGTAGGTATGTTTTATGTTAAGTTCTTGGCACAAGATAGGCATATTTTATGTAAAGAACCTGCCAACACAGTAGGTGTGCTTTAAGAGGGCATCAGGCACACAGTAAGTATATTTTACCTAGAACACTCAACACACAGTGGTGTGCTTTATATAGAGCCCTGAGCACTTGGCAGTCATGCCTTATGGAGGGTACACAGCAATGTAAGCATGCACTAGGTAAACTCCTGGCATGTAGTAGACAGGATTTGTGCTGAGTACGTGGCACACAGAAGGTGCACACACTGGATGTACTTTATATAACGTACCTGGCTCATGGTAGGCACACTTCGTGTGGAGTTCCCAATACGCTGTAGGCACACTCTTTAGGAGGACCTGGCACACAGTAGGCACACTTTACTTACAGTCTGCAAACAGGAGATCACTGAAGGTGGGCGCTGGCACACAGCAGCACGTGTACTAGTCGTCAGCTCCTTCTCTGCACTCTACCTTTTAGGGGGCTCCTGATCCTTTCTACATCCCTGTCTTACCATCTTCTGTCTCCCTCTCAGGTCCTCATCTGACATCCCATTTCCCAGATGGCAAGACTGAGCCTAGATAAAGCCAGCACATCCTATAGTCACAGGCAGGACGGGGCAGAACTGTGAGCAGAGACTCCCAGCTCTGTCTGCCCCATGCCCTGGTCCCCTCTAGCCCTCCCATTTTCCCACAGCCCTTCACCCCCTTAGTCTGATTTGAATAATTACCAGCCAGAGTGCTTTCTTGTTCCTGCCCACAGCCATTTTGTCTCAGCTCTGAGCCTGGGCTGCGTGGAGGCTGGACTAGATCTCCTGCCAGGCTGTGCAGCCCAGAGGCCGGAGGCTTCCTGATTCTGCTCTGGGAAATAGTGCATGCCACTCACAAGCCTCGCATGTGGAGAGTGGCCCTAGAGATGTTTTGGGACTAGGCTTGGCCAGACCCTGCTTCCATGGCACCTGAACTCTCAAGTTCAAGCCTTTATCTGCTGCACTCTCCTGGCCTAGAAAGAGCAGAGGTGGCTGTTAACTTGCCCTTCCCTTGAACTCACCCTCCACCCCATGTGGGCAGTGCTGTTTTTTGAGGATCCAGTGCCCATGCCATATGACCCCGGACCTGCTCCTCTCTGTATGCAGCTGCCTGGGTCTTCAGGTGTTGGGTGGCTGCCAGGTGGGTAGGAAGTAAGTTGGGTCATAGCATTGACTGATCCAGACAAGTCCAATTCTCAGGTTCAGGGTCGGGGCCAGGAACAGTCATTCCAGGAGGAGGGGAGAGGAGATTGGGTGGAATAAGTTCATCAGGACCAAAGGTGACAGGCAGGGGCTAGTAAAGCTGAGTGTCCTGGTCTGAGGTACCATCGGGGTAAGGAGGCACACTGCCCAAGGGGGAAGTGGTCCTGGGATCCTGCTGTGGTGTGTGTTTGTGTGTGTGTGTGTGTGTGTGTGTGTGTGTGTGTGTGTGAATTTCCTTGCAATTGGAGCTCTTTAACTTCCCACTAATCAGTCTCTCTCTCTCTTCTCTCTCTCTTCTTTCTTCTCTCTTTGTCTCTCTCTCCCCCTTGTTCCTCCTCCTTTCCAGTCTCTCCCACTCACCCTGCCTCTTCCTCTGGATTTCCCTAGATCCTCCTCCCCTTTCTGAGCCACTGTTTGCACAGTCCTTACACCCACCATCCCTGCCCCTCCCTCTCCCTGTGCCTCTCAGTCTGGGCCCTCCCGCTGTGTGTGAGATCACCTTCTGCCCATTTCCTTGGACTCAGGAAAATCTAACCCCCCTGCATTCAGGATGCTGAGCCTGTCGTGGCTGGGACTAGGGCAGGTGACAGTGTCCCCGGGGCTGCTCCTGCTGCTGGTGGGGGCCTCCTGGCTCCTGGCCCGTGTCCTGACCTGGAGCCACAGCTTGTATGAGACCCACTGCCGTCTCCGGTGTTTCCCGCAGCCCCCGAAGCCGCACTGGTTTTGGGCTCATCTGGATATGGTGAGTGTGGGTGGCAGAATGGGGCTGGGGTCTGGACAGCAGAGAAGGGATGCAAAGAGCCAGGTGCCTTGGCTTCCCCACGGTCCTGTAAGGGACACTGTCCAGTGTCCAGGGTCCGCTCCCAACCTGGACCATGTTTGTTGGTCTCATGCAAGCAAGCTCTCCTCTCAGGGCTTTGGCTGCCCCCCAGGAATCAGCTCTGACCTCTGCTCCCCTCTCCCACTGTGGGGTGCAGCTGGGCTGGAGGAGAGGGATGGGCTGTCTGCCCCTTTCTTCCCCTGCCTGCTTTTTGTGACCTTGCCTTTCACTCCCAAGAAACATCAACGGGCCCATTGCCCAACCTGAATAAAAGTTGACCACTTCCCCTTTCAGAAGGCATCACTCTGGCCTCCACCTTAAAGACCAAATCTGTTTGACTCAGTGCCAGTATCTCGACAGTCCATGTTCACCCGCTTGGGCATGGTTCCCTCTCCTGTCAAACTCCCAGGCTGTGACCGTGACCTCACCACCCCCGAAAGCAGTCTAACCCTGCTGACCTCTGCAGCCACCTGGAACCTGCTTGTTTCTGGGTTCTAGCACACCATGCTTCCCTGGACTCCACTCGGCCCTTCCTTCACCCCACTTCGCATGTGGGGAGCCCTCAGGGACCAAACCTGCCCTTCCTCTTCTCTGCTTCCCCAGGTCATCGTCTCACCAGGTGGCTCTGACTCCCAAGGGTGCCAACAACTCCCCCCACAAATGAATTATGTTTCCAGCTCTCCAGTCCCAGCCTCCCCTGTGGTCCTTTCTGTCTTTAGCCCTGGAGAGACTTTTCTGAAATGTAGCTTCTGTTAACACCACTGTTCAGCTGAAAACCATTCTGTAAGACTGATCATTATTCTAGACAGAGGGGCCAAGTGTTGTCTGGCCAGGCCCTGCAGCCCTGCTGGCCCCATGCACGCCCTGGACACTCCAAGCTGCTGCTTTCTCTCCTCCACGAGCTAAACTATTTCTATCTCAGGCCCTTTGCTTGTATTGCTCCTTTTCCTGGAAGGGCTTCCCTTCCTGCTGCCACTGTGTGGGTCCCTCCTTTTCATCTCATTTTCTTCTCAAGTGTAATTTCTACAAGCCTCCCTTGATTCCCCCCTAGACCTTGACTTCTGACTTCATCCTGCCCACACTTAATTAACAACTAACAGTTAATTGTCCAGTTATTAGTGTATTCTCTCTGTCTCACTAGACAGTGGAATGGCAGACATGTGATATCTATAATGCCCAGCTCAGGAGCTGACATACAGTTGGCACTTAATAAATGTTTGTGATTCATGGAGGAGGCCTTGTCCTACGTTTGGATGAACTTACCATCACCTCCTTTGGTCATCGAATGCCAAAGGGGTGGAGTCCAGTCCCGCCCTGGCCCTCCTGCAGACCAGCTCATGACAAAGAAGGATGTTCTAAGCTTGTCCTGAATGTTGACTGATATTTGGGTCTTGGAAATTTTTAAAAATTTTTAAAATATTTATTGTCAAATTGGTTTCATATAACACACAGTGCTCTTCCCCCCAAGTGCCCTCCTCCATTACCACCACCCCCTTTCCCCCTCCACCTCTCTTTTCTACCATTGGTTTGGTTTCAGTATTCAATAGCCTCTCAGGTTTTGCATCCTTCTCTCTCCCCAACTTTCTTTCCCCCTTCCCCTCCCCAATGTCCTCCATCAGATTTCTCCTGTTCGACCTATGAGTGCAAACATATGGTATCTGTCCTTCTCGGTCTGACTTATTTCGCTTAGCATTACACTCTCGAGGTCCATCCACTTTGCTACAAATGGCCAAATCATGGAAAGAGCCTAAATGTCTATCACCTGATGAATGGGTCTTGGGAAGTTCTTAGCAAGTTAAGGAGGTAGCAGGAATTGTACAAAATCACTGCAGTTCCTAACCTCCTACAAGAGCGTGTCCACAGAGACTAGTCCTAGTCACTCTACTCTCCTCTGGTCCCTCCTGCTGTATGTCCTTAGCTGATTCACTCTTCCTTTCTGGGCCTCCCTCAATAAATGCCTCAGGGATCTTAGGGAGCATTTCACAAAAGTGAAAATGACTTATGTTCACCCATCTGGAGCACCTGGAAATATTGGCAGGCTCTGGTGAGGCTTCCTGTGGGAGTGAGGATGCGTCACTAGGAGACAAGCCCCCCTTTTTCTCCTTTTGGGGGATGTGGTCTTGGTTTCTTCATTTGTAAATGCTACGACAGATGGGAGAGTCCATGGGTTCAGGGGAGTAGATGAAGATATATAATAGATAGATAGATGACAGATAGATAAATGATAGGTAGACAGACAGATCTATAGAAGATAGATGGATAGACAGATAGGATGCACTATGCATAGCCTGATGAGCAGAAGAGGACGTAGGTCGGAGCTGCCCTCCTGACTGAGGAGCAGAGCTCACACTGGTCTTCTGGAGTCAGCCAGAGCTTAGAGGTCTGCAGATCCTTATCATATGAGGAACTGGGGGTGCTGTGTGGACTGGCCAGCACATGGCAGGATGTGGGAACAAGATCCTGTGCAAGACCTGAGGCCACCAGGCTGCCACTAACCTCCCCCGTGGGCACCTCCCTGAGGTTGAAACCACTCCCAGGAGAAGAAAGATCTGACTTCCCAGGCCAAGGATGGCTTCTCTGTGGGCAGAGAGCATGCCTTCTCCGTGTGTCATGGGAGGGACTGTTGGGATGTGGAGAGGCCTCCAGGAACCATCTGCCCCCAAGGAAGGAACAGGAAGAAGCGGAGTTCCCCTCCACCTATGAATAGCCTGGACACACTGTCCAGTGCAGAGGCTGCAGGGGGACATGCCGTTGGTCCTTTGGGGGATGTCACATCCCCTGTCTTGCTTGTAAGTCTGGCACACGGAACAGGGTGTGCGGGTCTTTAATCAGCTGGTGACTGCCTACTTCCAGGTGTTTAGGATCTGCTTGGGCCCCCATAATTCTTGCCACCCTGGCATTGGCTGGTCTGTCACCATGCCAAGGTATCCACCTGTAATACATGGCCAAAGGTCCTTGGCAGCATCCGAAGGCCACAAGCCCCTCCCTACCAGGTTTCTGTGAGGTCCCTGTGGATCCCAAGATCCTTTCTGCTCTTGGACATCACTTGTCAGTCCTTATTTTCCGGACACTGCTTTGGGGTGTTTGGGGAGGCTCAGACCCAGGTGCTATCTGGGGGGAACCCTCATCTTGGACATGCAGAACCTGAGACACCCCCAATCCTGTGTGGTCAGAGTGGGTCTGAGGGAGAGACAGAGGTTAGGAGAACCCAGAGAGGAAGCAAGTGCCAGAGTCCACCTCCTGGAGGTCCAGGGTTCCCCCGAAGGATGACGGTGTAGGCCAAAGAGAGAGTGGGAGAGCCTTGCGTTTCGTTCTGATCCCCAGACAAGCACCCCTGCCCATCTGGCAGGCGTCTCCCTCTTGTCTGGTTCTCAAGGTTTATTTATGGCAAAAGGTACAAGGACAAGAAAGGGCAGTAATGATTTCTCATAGATAAGTTTTACAATTTTAGCCACAAGCACACATGGTGTCATAGGTATTTTTACAAAACCTCAGGTCTAGCCTCAAAGAAGCGTCCTTTAACCAAGAGGCAAACAGCATTGTTTAGTAAAGGTCAATTTTTTATGAGTAAGGGTCATTAGGCCATTTATAACTCTAAGAGAAAGTTCCCAGAAAAACAGGTTCTCAGGAGATATGCTTGCTCTCATAGTCCCAAAGATGATTGATACATTTTATCGCAGTAGTGACTATCACAAAGGCATTCAGTCCCAGAAGGTATTCAGTTATCCGTATTGCTTAGGGGAAAGTTATGTGTTGCATTAGGGTGTATCTAGTTTACTTACTTATCTTTTCCCTGACCAGGTGCAGTCATGTCTCAGGGACAGGGCAAGGGGACAGGCAGCTCCTGACATTAGTCAGCAAAATATTTTGAGGTTCGGTGCTCAAGCAGAAATGAAAGTTTCAAGAGGGTAGATTTTGGGAGCTATCTGGGGGCAAGAGACCGTGCAAACTTGCTGTACCCTCACCAGAAATTTTCACTATACCGGTGAGTTCAAATAGCTCCCAACAAGCAAGATCTCTACTCTTTGGGCAGGCTGGAAGACTTCTTGGAGAAGGAGTTGAAGAAGGGGGTCTGCACTGATGGGTAGGAATTTTTCAAGAAAAGAAGAGTAAATATATGCTGTGGAGAGAAATAGCCCAGACAAAGGCCTGGAGGGGATGCAGCAAGCACAAGTTTGTTTTTTAAGATCATTAATTCACTTTGAGAGAGAGAGAGAGAGAGAGAGAGAGAGAGAGAGAGAGAGAGAGAGAGAGAGAGAGAGAGGGAGAGAGAGAGAGGGAGAGAGAGAGAGAGAGAGATAGACAGAGAGAGAGAGAGAGAGGGAGAGGGAGGGAATCCCAAGCAGCCTCCACACTATCAGGGTGGTCTGTGAACTCAAGAACTGTGAGATCATGACTTGAGCCAAGATGGAGAGTAAGATGCTTAAACCAACCAAGCTGCCCAGATGCCCAGTGAGCACCCGGGCTTTCAACAACAAGGAGTTGCCTGCATAAATGGTGATGCTGGTGAGAGGTAGGGAGACGGGGGAGGGGACAGCAGAACCTGCGGGGCTGCAGGCCTGTGTTGGGGCTGGAGATTTATCCTGAGGGCTCTGGGAAGCCATGGAGGGTGTGCAGGAAAGAGACACAGACATGGGGAGTGAGAGAGATGCAGACAGAAATGGGGGTCAAGAAAGAGAGAGATATGCAGAAAAAGTGAGGGAGTCAGAGAGGACATACAGAGAGTGTAAAGAAACATACACAAACGCATATCATCTATCATATACCCATCCATCTCTCATCTTTTTCCTTTCTTTCTTCATCCATCCACCCATCCATGCAGATATGCATGCATGCATCCACCCATCACTTTGTTCATCCATCTGTCTGTCCATCCATCCATTCATGTGTCCATCCATTCCATGCATGAATTCATCCATCCATGGTCCATCTATTCATGCAGCCATGCAATATCCATGCACCCATACAGCCATCCATTCATCCATCTGTCCGTCCTTGCATCCCTCCATGCATCCATTCATCCATGCATCCATCCATGAATGCATCCATCCATCTGTCTATGCATCCATCCATGTATCTAACCATCAATCTTTCCATCCATCTGTCACCTCTCTGTCATCTATCTCATCTATCTATCTATCATCTATAATCAGTTATCTATCTATTCATCTATCCATCTATTTATCATCTATCATTAATCTAATCAATCTACCATCTAGCTATTATCATCTAGCTATCTATCAACTACCTAAAGAAACAGATGAGAAGAGTGAGAGAGAAGGAGAGGGAGAGACACATAGAGAGCTACACACAAAGAAGACAAAGAGACCAACAAAAACAGCTAACTTCATGACATGTAGATGTGTAGACTAATAATGCAGGCTGAAGAGGAAAGGGGGAAGGGATGTGGTGGAGGGATGCAGTGGGCAGTTGTTAGCTTCTGGGGCCTCCTGCATGCCCTGGTCCCATCCCCCTCCACCCTGCCATCCCCAGGTAAAGAACAATGAGAAACACTTGAGTCTGCTGGAGGATCTGGGCCACCACTTCCATGATGTTTACGTCTAGTGGATGGGGCCGTTCTACCCCATGCTGCGGTTCGTCCACCCTAAGTTCGTTGCCCCCCTGCTCCAGGCCCCAGGTATCTCTCCCATGAGCACCCAACCCAGCCACTCCCTTGCCCCCGTCCCAGAACTTCGCACCCATGGACAGACCAGGTTGAGCAGGGAAATGGGTAGTATTGATGGAGACTTGCCATTAACCTGCTGGGTGACTCTGGGCAGGTCCCTGGCTCTCTCTGGTTCCAGTCTTTTTCAGTTTTGAGTGGTGTAAATTCAGCAATGTTGGTCTAAGAAAAGAAAGAGAATCTGTTGACTGCAAAGCTGAGGGAAGGTTGTCTTCAGGCATGGTTGGATCCAGGTCTTCAAACAGTGCCATTGGGAATCTGTCTTCCTCTTGCAGTTTTATATTCCAGGATGAGAGCTTCAGTCTCATGATGACAAAGATGAGTTTAAGAAGCTCAACTCCCATGGAAATGTGAGCTTTTTCTCTGCTGACTCAGAAATAGTTGCAGGCTTCCCTTAAATTAGCTTGGACTGGGTTACAGGGACCACTTCTTCATCTAGGCACTGCATCTTGTTTGACAAGGCTTAGGGTCATATGTTCAACTCTGAACCAGAGGCTGGAGTGGCATGGCCACCCCCTAGCTACTTGGATTGAGGGAGGAAGAGGAACGAGTTGTTGGTTCCAAAAGGGGATGGATGTGCAGATACCACAGATGTCAATTCACTGGCATCTCTGCTAGGTGGGCATTTCCCTGGTGAGGACCCTGAGGCTCAAGAGGCATAATAGCTTCTCAAGGTCACAAAGCATGCCAAAACTTTCCACTCACTTCTTCTCTGTGTCATTGGTGGCACTAACTGCCTTTGGTGAATGGGCCCTTAGCTGGAAGAGGATCTGGGATGGGGAGACGGCAGAAGTATTGTGGGGGAAGATCCACAGAGTATTGTCGGCGTTGGTCTAGAAGCATGAGGGAGCAGTGGCAGCTTGCTGCGGGCGGGGAACTCAGCATCTGACAGTGGCAGCATTGTTTGGTCACCTAAGGACAGAGGAGCCCCTATGCCTAAGCACTTAGTGATAAGTATGGGATGAAAGAGGATCCTGGGGATGACTAGTTCACATCTAGGCCAGGTCTGGGACATTAGTGGGACCATATCTAACCCTGTCTGGGACCATCTATGAGACACACTGAGGTCATGGCAGATTGTAGTTGGGTCTACACAGAGCTTATTGCATCATGTCAGTGTGTGTTATGCAGGTTGTTTCATGTCAGGACATTTTAATACATGTTGCGTCCTTGTAACCTTTCCTGGGAGATAGCAGAGGGTACTGAGACAGATGTGGTATCCTAGGTCCCTGTAAAGGGATTTTGTTGAGTGCTGATATGTGCTTGGGTGTTTTGAACTTGTTGGACCAGCTAGGAGCCATGTCAAGGCATGTTGGGGTGTATTGTGCCACTTTATGGAGCATTGAAGTACATAGGGGTGTGTCCAGGGGCTCTGCCTTTGCTCTGCTTTGTGCTGTAGTCTGGTTCCGGTCCCCCCTCAATTCCCACTGCTCTGCCCTATAGCATTCCCAAATGGTGCTTGGAGGGGGTATGCATTCTCCTGGCTGGGATCCTCCACTCCCCTACCCAAAACCCTTACTACCTCCTCTCCATGGCTCTGATGATCTATGTCTCCTGTTAGCCTCCATCATGCCCAAGGACAAGTTTATCTACAGCTTCCTGGAGCCCTGGCTGGGTGAGTAACTGTGAAGGAAGGAGATTGGGGACAACCTTGGGATCTCAGCAGAAAACACTGCCCTCACCTATTCCTTGTGGCTCCCTCTACTAGGGGATGGACTTCTGCTGAGTGCTGGTGACAAGTGGAGAACCCACCGCCATTTGCTGACACCTGCCTTCCACTTCAATATCTTGAAACCCTATGTGAAAATTTTCAACAAAAGTGCAGACACCATGCATGTGAGTTTAAAGCCAAGGTCCCAGCTAGAGCCTTGGGAAAATGGAAGTGGCCTGGAGTCTTGGCTTTGCTAGGTGGCTTTACAGCCATTCTGTTCCCTCTCCAAGCATCAATTCTCTCATCTGTAAAATGGGGAGAAGAAGCGTTTCTTAAAGTATTGTCTGGAAGTGTAAGGGAATCATGGTCCTGGCACATTGTAGGTATTTGGAAGGTTTTAGCTTCTAGAGTGCCTGCCTGAGGCTCTGTAAAATTTGAGACACTAGTGATGCAGATTGTATAGTAGCTCATTCTTTTTAGCATTCCACCATAAAACTCATGAGGTTAGAAAAATTTGTGTTTTATTGCTCACAAGATGATGAGTCATAGAATAGTTCTTATTTTGCTGGAATCACTCACATGTCTCTGGGCATGTTTATGGTTTATAGACAGCTCTGCTTGTCTAGGCTCAGCTCTGTCATACATTTGGGGCTTGGCTCATGGTTGGCTAGTATTGGATGGCATTGGTGGGACAGCCAGACTCCTGCATTTGTCCCTTACCTTCCAGTAGGCCTGGCTAGGCTTGATCGCATGTTGGCGCCCAGGCTCCAAGAGAATCTTGCGTGTCTCCTGAAGTCTAGTTTTAGAACAGACAGTAGGGTCTCCACCTCCTTCTGTTGTCAGAAGCATGTCCCACATCCAAATTTAATTCTAGAGCTGGAGAAAGAGGTTTTACCTCCTAATGGAAGACATGCCAAGCTTCATTGCAAAGGGTGAAGGTATATGGAAGGACAAAGAAATGGGGACATTTTTGTGGTAGTCACCTACCTCTATGATAAGAATGAAGATGAAGGTGATATTTAATAGTCAGCACTTGTTGTATATCAGGAACCATGAGATCATGTCCTGAGCCATAGTTGGACACTTAATGGACTGAGTCTCCTCACAGCCCCTCAGCACCAGTTCTATTGCATATGTTTCCTGCTTAATTTCCACAACCATATAATATAGAGATGATTATTGTTGCCTCATTACAAGTGATGAAGCTGAAACTCAGAAAGGTTAGGGGGCCTGTTCCTGTTCTCAGAGCTAGCAAGTAAGCTAATAAATGGAATTCAGATTCCAACCGGGTTTGTCTGACACCAGAGCAAGTCATATTAATTGTTACTGAAGCTTTGACAAGTGGAGTCCAGAGGGATTAAAGGGCTTGTCTGAGGGCTCACAGAGGTATAGGAACCAGAGCCAGGATTTGCACTCAGGTCTTCTGACTCCCAGCCATGTGGTCTTAATAGTAAGAGTTTCTACTCACACCCAAGCCTGGTCCTCTCTGGGGATAAATGCCTTGGGTGACAGACTAGGAGCCTGGATCTGGTGGGTTTTCTTTTGGTGGTTGGTGTTGGACAGGGATTCAGTGGATGCAGGTCCCAGCCTCAGCTCTACCTCCTTCTCCACCTAGGCCAAGTGGAAGCGCTTGGTCTCCGCGGGCAGCACCCGTCTGGACATGTTTGAACACATCAGCCTCATGACCTTGGACAGTCTGCAGAAATGTGTCTTCAGTTTTGAAAGCAATTGCCAGGAGTGAGTATCTACTTAGGACCTTCAAAAATGAGCCATAGACCCAAGGGAGTAGTAAGGAGAGAGATCTGACTAGGGCCATCAGAAGAGACCTCTTGGAGAAGATGTATCAATGCAGGACAAAGAAGGACAAGGAAGGGGGGAGAGAGAGAGAGAGAGAGAGAGAGAGAGAGAGAGAGAGAGAGAGAGAGAGAGAGAGAGATTTTCAGGAAAGCAGACAGATATGATAACGGCCAACAAGACAAGGATGAATAAAGCATGTGCCACCTGGGGAATGAGATTGGAGGGTTGGCATGGGTTAATCTTCAGGACATCATGAGACACGCTAAGGGGTCTGAACTTTATTCTGGGGTTTCCAGGGGGCATGGAAGGTGTGAGAAGAAATAAGCCTCATTGTGAAAGCTCTTCTGGGACATTTGACTCTGAGAAGACCACTGTCATATAAACACAGCACTTGAGGAGATGATGGAGAGGCTTGAATTAAATGAGAAAATAGGGCAGATTTTGGAGAAAATAAGGAAGAATGGGCAGGGGAATATATTGTGCAAGAAAGAAGGGAGATGAATGCGATACTCAAGCTCTTCACATGGTCTGGGACATTATTCCGTTTACAGAGAAGGGAGGTGGGGGGGAAGCATGCCTGGAGAACACTCTATTTGGGAGGGAACACGCTTCTGAGGTTCTGGTTGGAAGGTGCTTTTAGGGATTCAAGTGGATTAAGGAGCTGTCTCTATGACTTGGTTTTTCAGGAGCCCCAGCAAATATATTGCTGCCATTTTGGAGCTCAGTGCCCTTGTAGTGAAATGGCAGACACAGATCATTCTGCTTCCGAACTTCCTGTACTACCTCAGCCCTGATGGGCGGCGCTTCCGCAGAGCCTGTGCCCTGGTGCACAGCATCACAGATGCCGTCATCCAGGAACGGCGCTGCTCCCTCATTGCTGAGGGTTCCCATGACTTCCTCAAGGCCAAGTCTAAGGCCAAGACTTTGGACTTCATTGACGTGCTCCTGTTGGCTAAGGTGGGCTTCCCTGGGATCAGATTCAAGTGTTAGCATGGACTTTGTCTTCAAATGTCAGATGGAAGATCTTGGACTTGATGTAGTGGGTACTGGTGAGCTATGGAAGGTGCCTGAGGAAGGACACACAGGTCAGGGACACATTTTAGACATGACTTTGTAGAAGTCTGCTTGGAAGGCATAAATGGGAAGCTGGAGACAGGGAGACCAGTGGGATAGGGCCCTAGAGATGATGAGGGATGAATCCTGCTTTGATGTTGGAGCCTGAAGGACTGTTTCAGGTTAGATTCAGATACTGTCAGAGCTGGTGTGATTCGAGAGGTCTTGCTCTTTTTCCAGGATGAAAATGGGAAGGAACTGTCCTTTGAGGATATCCGAGCAGAGGCTAACACCTTTATGTTGGGGGGTAAGCATTTCAGTGTGGGACTACTGGGGGGGGGAGGATCTGTCCAATCCCAGGGTCTTGGCAGATGGGCCCTGGCCCATCCCATCCACCCCATCTTCCCATCCTCCCTGATGTCCTTAATGAAGAGTGCTGTCCCCACTCTGGTGCTGAACAAGCCCAGAGACCCAAGCTTGTCTGACTGCCTCTCAGGCCATGACACCACAACCAGTGGTCTCTCCTGGGCCCTGTACAACCTTGCGAAGCACCCAGAGTATCAGGAGCGCTGCCGGCAGGAGGTGCAAGAGCTCCTGAGGGACCGTGAGCCTAAAGAGATTGAATGGTGAGTGCAGGTCCTCATGTGCTGTTCCTAAACCCCTCTCATTGGCTCGCCTCCCCAGCTGGGAAGGGGAAATAACTTTTTGTCGATTGTGTCACTATTGCTTAGCAAGAATAGGAGCAGAGCCCAGAGGCAGGATCTGGTACCCAGCCTGGGCAGCAGGGGAACGCAGGCGTATGCAACAGAAAGGTCTCAGTGTCTGCATTTATTTCTCTGCTTTCATGCTGGGTGACTTTAAGAAAACCAGTTTCCTTTACTGAATACCATTTCTCTGCTGTTCAATGTGGGTGGGTCAGTTCAGGGAATCTCTCCTCCACAGGGCTGCTTGGAGAAGCGTGACTCTGTGTGCAGTCTAGACACCATCAAGCATGTGTTCCATAATTGTACTTCTCCTCTTTCTCGCTTTTCTGCCTGAAGTTGCACGTTTCCCCCCTCAGACCCTCAATTTTTGCTCTTATATCTAATTACTACCTACTGTCTATTCCAGGGATTCATAAGAGGCCTTTGAGGGTAAAATTGACCCATCTTTTTGTTTGGTGAAATGTCCATACTGCCAGCCCTTCTCAACGCCATGTCCAGTCCCATTCAAGTCCTCCTTAAACAAGGCTGGATCACAGAGGAAAGAAGGGGGTGAGGTTGGGTAGCAAAGCAGCGGATATGAATTCACCACTCTGGGTGTGAATAGTGCAGAGTGTTCTATTCCCTGGGGATAACTTGTGCAAAAGGCCAGGATGGAGCATGCAGCAGTGGCCCTGGCATGTTTGTGAAGAAGTAACAGTGGCTGGATCCTTGTGAATTTTAGTGTGAAGCAACTGATGGGCTCGCCGTAATGCTGGAGCTGGTAATTGGTAATGGAAGTCTTTCTTGGGTTGCCATGAAAACTATGTGAAGATTTTCCACAGGTGTCAGTTCAGGTTCCCTGGGAAGCCTGTAGTGGATAAAAGATAAAAGTGGGCAGGGATACTGGTCTCAGGGAGGGAGTCTCACATTGGGCAGAAATGGGGCCCAATGTGGTCAGAAGGTAGCGGCCCACCATGCTCTGTTATTGGCTGGGACATGCCTAAGAAAGTGTGGCCTTGGCTTGAATGCTGCTGCAGAGCCCAGAGACTCTCTCACTGGAGGCTGTCAGCCACCTACCCTCCTTTGAGCTGGACAGAAGTTCTTTCTTGAAGGGAGATTCCTGACTAATATAGGAGGGCAATACGGAGCCACAGGAGACATTTGAGCCGGGGAGAGACAGGTGAGATATTTGAATTAAAAATATGTGCAAACTGGAGCTGGCGCCTAGTCATCCCAGGGAGAAATGGCACAAAGGGCTGAAGGATGGAGATGAGTTGTTGGACTGAACACTTTGGAAGTAGTGCCCTCAACTTCAAGGTACAGCAGTTCTGTGATGTAGAGAAATGCTTTTGTGCCCCTGAACCTCAAACACTTAATGCACTTGGTAGAAATTGAAACGGTGTGAAATGCTTTACAATGGGTGGAATAAGCCTTTGTCTTTTTTTTCTATCTCGGCTCTATTGAGATAGAGTCTCCATATAATTCTGTGCCTATTTAAGGCATACAGCACGAGGTTTTGATATATGTATATATTGTAAAACAAGCACAGAGTTAAATACTTCCTGTACCTCACATAAGCCTCTGTCTTGTGCCAGCACCCCAATCCCATCCGCACCTTTGATGATTTCCGGTGTGCTTCCAATGATGCATATCTGTCCACAGTGTGTGTCCTTCTGCTCATTCAGTCTTTTCTCACAACAAATGAGAGAATACACAAAGCATTCAGGCACGCACATTGACAATATAAGTAAAGATCTTCCGCCCTTAATATAAGTTTTGGGAAATTAATCTTGAATTACAAAATCCATAACGGGAAGAAGTCCCTTATATTTCCTTGCACAAAGTGCAATACTATGGAGAAGATTAGGTCCACCTTTGTTGCTGTAACCCCAACCCTAATCAACCCCCTGTGTCCTGAAGGGTCTCCAGGGACATCATTTTGTTGTATGTCCTTCCCGACAATTGTGAAGGTTTTGTAGTAATATATTTATATAATTATTACAGTTTAATAGAAAGACACACATTCGTTCACTTGTTCTTCATCACCAGTACATTTTAGACTCTTCTCTAATTGTGAATTGTATAGTTTATTCAGCTCCTCCCTCTGTTGGGGTCATTTATGTGATGATTTGTGTTATGACAGATAGTGCTGAATTGCCTTTCAGCATCTCTGTACTGATTGACTTGCAGTGTTTGGTAGGGCTAGTGATCTGTATTTCCTCTCTTGATAACTGTATAGTATTCCATCACATGGACATGCCATGATTTATGCAAACATTCCCCCTCCAAACGACCTTTGTCCAGTTAGGGGCCTTTGGCTTTATGAACATGATGTAGAAACATCCATGTACACTGATTTACGTTCACACATGAGGATGTCTCTCCAGAACAAATTTCTGGGTGTGGAGTTGCTGAATCAAAGACCATCTGAGTTTTCACAATTTAATAGCTCTTGTCAAATCCAGTCCTACAGACAGATTTTGAGAGTGACAATTTTCTTGCATCCTTACTGACAGTGTGTGTAATGAAATTCTAAAACTCTTGTCGATCTGATATGTGAATATAATGCTTCATTATCCTAATGAATATCACTTTAAGTACGGGTAGAACTAAGAACGATTTTTACATGTTTATGAATCATGCACATCTCTTTCTTCTTGAAGCATCAATTTGTATAATTGACTTTTTTTTTATTTTGAGTTTTTTTCCTTCCTGATTTGTGAGGCCTCTTTAATATAGAGAAAATTAGTTCTTTTTCAGTTATGCAAGAAATCTTTCCTGGATTATCTTTTGACTTTATTTTATTTTATTTTTTCTTGACTTTTAAAAAAGTTTTTATTTAAATTTCAATTAGTTGACATACAGTGTTACATTAGTTTCAGGTGTACAGTGTAGTAATTCAACACTTCCACACACTACCCAGTGCTCATCACAACAAGTGCACTTCTTAATTCCATTCAGCTATTTTAGTTTCTGTTTATTTATTTGGAGTCACATTTGTTAATTTTTTTTATAACTTCTGTTTTTGTTTTTCTTTGGCCCTTCATATTCTAATGCTAAACTGTAAAAGTTGTTTGATTTCTTCTAATGGATTTATTTATTAAATATATTTCATTTATGGGACACCTTGTTAGCTCAGTTGGTTGAGCGTCCGACTCTTGATTTTGGCTCAGCTCATGATCTTGTGGTTCGTGAGTTCGACCCCACATGGGGTTCTGTGCTGACAGCTCAGAGCCTGGCACCTGCTTTGGATTCTTGGCTCCCTCTCTCACTGCCCCTTTCTTGCTCATGCTTGTTCTCTGTCTCTCTGTCTCTCTCTCTCTCTCTCAAAAATAAACACTAAAACATTTTATTTAAATTTTATTTATTAATATTGTTGTTAATTTTTCTTTTACTTATTCTTCCTATGAAACCCATACTGTTTAAGTACTACAGGTAGACCTCCAGATGGCTACTAATTATCTCAACAGAATTGAATGAATATTTTGTATTTGTCTTAGGATTTAAACAATTTTTAATGTTTATTCATTTTTGAGAAAAAGCGTATATTTATACATAAACACCACATAGTTTTCATTATCATATTAAAAACCTTTCCCATACTGGATAAAGTTGGTCCTATCTCATGACTTGGAATTTACAATTTTTCCTCGCATTGTTATTATATTTTTCATTTGAACTCTATGATTGATTGGATTGGGTAGTTTGAAAAACAATCTTGACAATTTTAACTAATTAGTATTTGGACATCAGGTGCCAAAAACGACGTAAACTATGGCCTTCAATTCATGACTGATTATCATCATGTTTCTATGCAGTATTTACTTATACCCATTGATTCTAATTCTCCACTTCTACCCTCCACCAATATGACTCTAGAGAGTCCAGTTCCTTTATTTGCATAGTTTGTTGTTTTGGGTGGGTGCAGATATGTGGGGCCTCTGGGTGGCTCATTCGGTGAGCGTCCTGGTCATGATGTCATGGTTCGTGAGTTCAAGCCCCATGATGGGCTCTGTGGTGACAGCTCAGAGCCAGAAGCCTAGAAACCTGCTTCAGATTCTGTGTCTCCCTCTCTCTCTGCCCTCCCACTGCTTGCACTCTGTCTCTCTCTCAAGACAATAATAAATAAAATTTAAATAATAAAATAAAATTATCAGTTTTTAAGTAAAATGTATAAATTAATACTTTCTAACATTTAAGGAGACTGTGTGAATGTTGTGGTTTGCTCAGAAATCACTTCTTAAAAATTTTAAAATATTTATTTTTGAGAGAGAGACACCCAGACAGAGTGAGGAGCAGAGGTGCAGAGAGAGAAGGGGAGAAACAGAATTCAAGGGGCGGTGGAGGTCTGAGGGCATCTTTAATTCGATCCCTGGCTAACTGTTGGGTTGCCTCCTTAGGGACGACCTGGCCCAGTTGCCCTTCCTGACGATGTGCATCAAGGAGAGTCTGCGGTTGCACCCCCCAGTCATATCCATATCCCGCAGCAGTACCCAGGATGTGGTACTCCCAGATGGCCGGGTCATCCCCAAAGGTGCCCAGGACATTGGGGGAGGAGCGTCTGGGGCAGCAATAGGGGCCCATCAGGCAGGGTGAAACCCTTCCTGACTGGCCCCTCCTCTCCCACAGGTGTTACCTGCCTCATTAGTATTTTCGGGATCCACCACAATCCATCCGTGTGGCCAGACCCTGAGGTGCTGCCTCCGCCTCCCTCCCCCCACCCTCCCTCAAACTTGGCTACTTCCCTAGCGGGACCCAGGGGCGGGCACAGCGTTCTGACCTGGCAAATCAGACGTCACCTCCCTCCATCAAACGCATATATCTGTCTCTCCAAAGCTGGCTGTCCCGGGAAACCCCCTCCAACAGCCCTGCTTCTCTCCGCCCCCAGGTATACAATCCATTCCGCTTTGACCCCAAAAACATCAAGGACAGACCTTCCCTGGCTTTTATTCCCTTCTCTGCGGGACCCAGGTGAGCACATTGGGCATCTGAGGAGGGGATGGGTTGGTGGGGGCAGGAGTCTGGGGTGAGATCCAGACGTGGATGTGGGTCGGGAAAGCGAGGGTGGGTGGGTTTTGAGGGGGGCTCTCCTTCTCTCCCCTCCTCCGGAGGGTAGGGGTAAAGGCCTGGGCAGTGGGGGTGGATGGGTCCGACGAGGGATCCATGGTGTGCTCAGAGCCCCTACCCCTCTGTCTGGGAGTTCAGGGCTGGGATCTGAGCCAAGCTCAGGGGCTAAGCACCCCCGTGTGGGGGTCCCGGGCCAGGTTAGTCCCCTCCTGTACCCCTGCGGGCAGGGATGGAGTCCTGGGCCAGGTTCTGGATGCGATGGGACCTGCTGGAGTCCCTGGCGAGTGAGGGTGCCCACTGCCGCCCGCAGGAACTGCATCGGGAAGACATTCGCCCTGACCGAGATGAAGGTGGCCCTGGCACTCACGCTGCTGCGCTTTCGGGTCCTGCCCGACAAGGAGGAGCCGCGCAGGAAGTCCGAGCTCATCCTGCGCGCCGAGGGCGGACTTTGGCTGCGGGTGGAGCCACTGAGCGCAGGCCCCCAGTGACCCGCCAGCTCCTGGCTTGGGCTCCTCCCCGACCCTACACACCCCACCCTGAGGTTCCCAGGACTGGAACTGTGTGGTCTCCTCTGCCCCAGCGCCACTGACCGCCAGCAGGGGGCGCTTGGGACCTGCGGGACCGCAGTGGGTGGGTTGGCGAGGCGGGATGGGGTGGGGTGAGGGGAGGCAGGTGTGTGAGCACAAGACCCTGACAGCCTTTCCAGCTGGCCACAGGCCCCCATGCTGATTGCGGGTCCTCCCAGGCCCAATAAGGGATTTTATCTTGTAGGCAATAGAGAGCCATGGGAGGTGTTTCAGTGGGAGACTGACCAGTGCTAAGGACTGACTGAGGGGCATGATTGAAGCTCTGAGTCACAGTGGAGAACCCATAGTGGCCTAGCTCTCTGACCACCCTGGCTTCTGTTCGTACCTAATATGTCGAAACTTTTACCCCAGCATCCTTCACTATGCTTCTATGGTTGCTATATTTATTTAAACATAACAAATACAGATGCTTTATCCTGTGCCTTTGATCATTGCAATCATTGTATCTGTTGTGTGGTCTGTTGTTTTTGCTAATTTTCACCAGTAGAGTCAGTGTTCTTTTGAGCCTGTTTATTTTTGCCTGGGTATCAGTTATCATATTTGAAGTAACATTTGTAGAATTTGTAGAAGTTATCTTTCTCTAAGGAGGCATTCGTGGAGCCTTGCTGGTCAAGGATTTTGTTAAATGAAGTTCAAGGCTTGCGGTGCCTAGACCACTAAGGCAGTTTAAATTCCAGCAGAAGTCACACACGCCGTCTCCTATACCTGTTGTTTCACCCTGAACAGTGTAGTTTTTTGAGTTCCCCGCCTATGTAAGGAGGGTCTTCTTACAATTTCTCTTTTCCATGACACTCTAGGCTTTGATTTTTCTCCTTTACCATGAGGCAGTCCAAACAGGTTCACTTTGTCCTGACTTGCTCCAGGGCAAAAGTATACTTCGTGTTAATTGAACTCAAGGCTTCTCTTTTCATTTGAGTGGCATCTTTGTAATTTTTTAGTGTCTTTTCAGGTCATTTATGCATTTAAGAAATTGGAAAAGGGGATGCCTGGGAAGCTCAGTTAGTTAAGCATCTGACTCTTGGTTTAGGTTCAGGTGCTGACCTCACATTTTCATGAGTTGGAGCCCTGCATGAGGCTCTGTGCTGACAGTGTGGCGATAGCTTGGGATTCTGTTTATCTCTCCCTCTATCTCTGCCCCTCCCCCACTTGCACCGTCTCAGTCTCTCTCAAGTAATTATTCACCTTAAGCAATAAATTGAAAAATTTTCTAGTTGTGAGAGTTTTCTTTTATTTTTTTTAAAATTTTATTTATTTTTTTATTTTTTAATATAACACTATTTATTTTTTTAACATATGCAATTATTTTCCATCATTTACAATACAGTAGTTACAATGACACTCCAAACAGAAAAGCAAAGTAAAAAATCAAACCCCCAACTTCTATTTCATGTAATGGGACTTATACAGAAATTAGAAGGTTAAGTACCAACTAGTTAATCACCTAATTTCACAGCTACTGAAGTGGCGATCGTTATATAGCAGCTTATCTATGATACATTCAAGATAAATGATACAATTTACTACTTGCCCATAAGCTACAACACAGCCTGCTTAATACCTTTCCTTAAATTCCACCTCTATACTACAGTATACTTGAGGTCCATGCAGAAAAGTAGCTACCTTTTATATAGGAAATGGATGATTAAGTCTTTGGTGCTGTAAAAGCAACTTCATTTAAACATAACCACCCCCACCACCATAAAAAGGAGGAAGAAAAAAAAAAGTAAAGAAAATAATAAGGGAAAAACCCAAGACACACCCCCTAGGGGGGGAAAAAAACAGCATGTAATTCCTGTCCTTGACAGAAAGTATTAAATAAGCAAACACCACCAATAAGCAAAACAAGTACTACAATGTAAAAATATTGAAAAAAAAGAAAACCCTCTCACATGCATGAATGAAAGGTTGCACACATAGAACTCATATCTTTTCAAGCTTCAATAGTAAATATTTTGCTACTATGTATTAAATACTGCATGGTTTACCCAAGCTAAGATGAAACCACATCATGAATCAATAAGCATTTTGCATTTTCTTTCATTATCTACTCAAAGTCATGCCTACTG
>PJEM01016753.1:0-24603 GCA_004023845.1 Helogale parvula | reverse complement strand
ATCTGCCCTCCCCCCTCCAGGCACAGCACCCATCAGGACCCAGCACCGGTCCAAGAACAAAGCTGCCCTTGGCCTGAGAGTCTGGGCTCTCCCCAAGGCTGTCCCTGTCGTGCCCCACGGGAGACTCCAGCCCAGACACTGCCTCCCGAGGTCTTCACCCACTGCGTGGGGGAACACAGGAGAAAAGTCACCTGCTAGGTCCCGTGACAGCAGCAGGCTGAGTCCGGAGACCAAAGATAACAGGCCACATCCCCTCTAGCAGGCGCTGCACTCAACCACCTGCTGCTTCATTGGGACAGTCACCCCTGGCTGGTCCTGGGATCCTCAGATCCCTCTCACCAAGTAGGGTCAAGAGTTGCTGTCCCCGCCCCCAAGAACCAATCTCTTAAGGGCTGGGTAATCACATGAATGAGGTTACCTTGGGGAATTCATCCAATAGGGCAGCAGCCTAGTAACCACTGGAAAACTTGTAACAGTTGATTATTTCTTCCCTCCTGCCGAGCTCAGGGCAAGTACACAAACTACAAAGTTGCCCCCTCCCCCACCGGAAATGGGCTTTGCAAAGGGTTCAAAGAGATGGACTTGGCAGGCTCATCCAACCACAGGGACTTAAGTGACCCCCTCCCCCCCTCCGCCTCCCCAGCCTACTGCCGTGGGTGCCAGGCTGGGGCTTCTCCCAGACCCGAAGGAGGCAGGGCTAGGGACTAGGCCGTAATCTGGGCCAGGTTTGGGCGTTTCCTCCCGTGGGACCAGGTCCTGTGTCATGCCTGGTATTCGGGAGGCCCTGCGAGGCCTAAACATCTGGGTTATTCCCGCATCACCTCTAGCCTCCACCTCGGGCTAGTCCCTGCCTGCACTACTGTCCCGTGTCAACACCTTTCCAGCCTGGCCACCCCTCCCCTAGCCTGGGGCCACCCTCCCTCTGCCTTGAGCCTACCATGTGGCTTTATTCCCCAGACTTCACTCTTTTCCCCATTTCACAGAAGGGGAAGCTGAGGGTCCATCGCTTGAGGGGCCCAGTACAGTCTAGGGACAACCCTGGGTCTGGCTGATCGCGGCAGGTTTGGGTCCCCCTCCGTCTACACCCCGTCCCCCACGCCAACCCCCCATGGGAGCACCCTGTTGGCCTGCCCACCCTCCCCCCTCCAAGTTTTGGATGGTGGTGAGAAGGAACTCCAGCTTTCTTCTTGCTCGTCACCCCCCACCCCTGCCAGGGCTGGGAGGACCAAGAAAAGTGAGGGACCCTCCCCACTCTGGCTTCTGCTTTCTGGCCCAGCTGTGGCGAAGCCTGAGTCAGCCCCACGGGACCACGCTTGGTGGAACTGGAGCGTGGTCAGGGCTGGGGAATCTGAGAGGGGGAGGGGGCACGAGGGGCAGGTCCCATGGGCTCAGAGTGTGGGGCTCCCTGCGCAAGGCTGGGATGGGGTGTGGGCTACGCAGCCCCTCCTCGCTCTCGGGCCAGGGACCAGCCCCCATAAGCCAGAGCAGGGCAGGGAGAGGAAGGAGCCTCCCAGGCTAGGAAGGGGGGCCTTGATCACCGTGGCCAACCCCACTGTGCGTGGAGGCCCTCCTCCCTCTCTCTGTCTCTGTCTCTCTGCCTACCTGTGTCTCTGTCTCTGGAGCCTCCACCTAACCTCTTCTCACGGAGTTCTTTCCCCAGCCTCACGTGACAGGGTGACCCTGAGGGCCAGGAGGGGTCGAGGGAGACGGATGGGCGGCCCCATGGCCTCGTGATTGCGGGCCCAGCACCTGGCGGGAGTGAGGAGGGGGGACAGGCTGGAAAGGGACCCAAAGAGATCAGTAGATACCTAGAGACGCCAGCCCCAGCCGCCAGGGGCGTGGGCTCCGGGAGGCGGGTCCGGCCCGGGGGCTGGGCCACCGCGGGGTTAAAGGCTGCTGCCTCCCCGGGCCGCCGCCCCCGCCTCCGCACATCTGCCGGGCTGTGATGGCCTCGTCGCCCCTAGTGCCGTTCCTGCCGCCGCCGCCGCTGCTGCTGCTGCTGCTGCTGCTGCTGGGGGTCCCCGCGGAGGCGCGGGCGTCCTCGCTGGAAATGCTCCCCGAGGGGAAGGCCGCCTGCCGGGTAGGGACGGCGACGCGGCGGGTGGGCCAGCGGGGACAGCCGCCTCGGCGCGCGGGGTGGTGTGCGGGACAGGCGGCCCCTCCCCTGTCCCCAGACTTTGCCGGGAAAGCCTGGGTTCCCGGAGACGCTGGCCCGGCGGGTACCGGGCCCCACCCCCGGCCACCGTGGTGGCCTTGCTCGGAGTCGTTTCACTTTCCCATCTCGCCCTGAGCCTCTCCCAGCGGTCCTCCACGCATCCCCGCCCGCCCAGCCCGGAGGTGCATTGAGCACCTACTGTGTGCGTCTGGGGCAGGAAAGGAGCCTCCTTCGGCCTGCCAGGGGGAGCCCAGATAAGTCTGCCCGTGGCACCGACACTTGAGGTGCTGCTTACTGGGTGCGTTTCGGCCCGGGAAGAGCTCGCGTGCTTCTGGCGCCAAACAGGCAGTTGCCCGCGGAGCTGAGCGACTTGCTCGAGGCTGCACAGACACGGGCTGTCGGCTGTCGCCTTCCTTGGGCTGAAACCGGAAGTCAGCACACATTAGGCACCGCCTCTGCAGTGGGGTTTGGGAGGGGCTCACTTGGGCCCCTTGAAAGGAAAAATAAATAAGGAGTCAGCACAAGGGTAGGGCCTTGCTCAGCTCAGGGCCAAGGCTCTTGAGGGTGAGGTGGCAACAAATGAGTATGAATTAGTCTTCTGTGGTATGCCCCTCTGAGAAGGCAGGACCAGACATGTACATGCATTGAGTCCTTACTGCATACAGTTCCCCCCCGGGCGAAGGGTTTCACCTCATCTGAAGGAAAGCAGGAGCTGTGCATACAGTAAGTGCCTACTGTTCGCCAAGTCTTGTCACATCCGTTTTGCAGAAAAAACTGAGATTTAGGAAGATTTGGGGATGCAATAAGGCCTTAGAGTCTGGATTCCACCTGGCAAAGTCTGAAAGGAGTGCAAAATGGAGCACCTACTGTTTGTAGCTACCTTTCTGCAAGAGAGCCCGAGCAGGACTGCGCTCCTTTCACACACCCCTTCCTCCGCATAGGCTGGCGACCTGTGCCCACAGGCGGTCCTCAAGAAGTCACAATCACCACCTGTCAACGTGAGCCTCTACTACGAGGCACTGTGCCCCGGCTGTCGGGCCTTCCTGGTCCGAGAACTCTTCCCGACCTGGCTGATGGTCCTGGAGATCCTCAATGTCACGCTGGTGCCCTATGGAAATGCCCAGGTACCTCCGCACTGGGGAAACTGAGGCACTGGGCCAGGGGTGGGGGCCCCCGCCAGCCGGCACTCACCAAGCCGCATTGCAGGAACAAAATGTCAGCGGCAGGTGGGAGTTCACGTGCCAGCACGGTGAGCAGGAATGCAGGCTTAACAAGGTGGAGGTGAGCAGCTCCCAGGGCTCCTGATTGGTGGGGGGCCACAGAGGCTGGGGAGACGGGCCGTCATATGGAGGGAAAAGCAGGGCTCTGAGGGGACCGGAACCAGCTCCATCCTCTGCCTGCGTGTCACCGTATCTCCACTTACTGCCTCATCAGAGAACACCGTGATGACCCCCAGAGTGGTGTAGGGGTGGTCTGGGCCCACTTCATGCCCTTGTCTGTCCTCTCCCTACCCCACAGGCCTGCCTGTGGGACCAGCTGGAGAAGAATATGGCCTTCCTGACCATTGTCTGCTTGGAGGAAATGGATGACATGGAGAAAAATCTGAAGCCGGTGAGCCACACCCCTCACTTGGGTCCGAGTTGGGAGATCCGGGTCTTCCCTGTACCCAGACAGACCCAGGCTCAAGTCTTGGCCTGGCCACCACGTGCTCTCTGTAGCCCCAGAAAAAAATGGCCTTCCCTATGGAAGCCTCAGATCTCTTGAATCAAGGGAACGAGATCTTTTGGAGGCCTGGGTAGATCAAAAAGGGCTTCCTGGAGGAGGTATCTCTGGCCTGGGCTTGGACGAACAGAAATGTACAGGGACACGGATGATGATCCTCATCCGGGGTATGGGGATGACAGGACGGGCCGCCTACCTCTACCTCTCGGGAGGATGATGAAAAACAATTCCCAGTGGAGTAACTCATGCATGCCAATAAGTTTATTCATTCATCAAACCACTGAAGAGGCCTTGCCCTGGGGCTCCCCCAGCCCTACAGAGCCATTGTGGGGCCAGGAGAGTGCGGAGGAGGAGGGAGCCCTCAGAAGAATCTGGGGAAGGACATGGAAGGGTGTTCCCGGTGGAGGGAACAGCACTTAGGGAAGGTCCGAGGACGATGAGACACTAGAGGGGTCAGGGGCTGCGGGTCTGGTTTCCTGAGAGGCAGGAGCTTAACTGACTGTGCCACCCAGGCTCCCCTTGAGGCAAGCGCTTAATACTGGCCTCCCCTCAGGCAAATATGAAGCACCTGCTGTTTATGGGCCTGGTCACACTGCCGTGGACCCAAATGTCTCCTGTCGCCAGTGAGGAAACAGAAGCTTGGCTCGCGGGACCGGAGGAGACGCCGTTGGGGCGATAACACAGAGGAAGCTGAGGCAATGGCCCAGCTCACCGCCAACCCTTCTCCACCCTCAGTGCCTGCAGATCTACGCTCCCGAGGTGTCCCCGGACAGCATCCTGGAGTGCGCCCTGGGGGACCGTGGCATGCAGCTCTTGCACATGAACGCCCAGCTTACGGATGCCCTGCAGCCGCCCCACGAGTATGTGCCCTGGGTCGTCGTCAACGGGGTAAGAGCTCTCGGAACCTGGGGCCCCCCCGGGTTGGTGGAGGCGCCCGCTACTCTGGGAGGCAGGGGCCAGACTCGGGGCCTTTCGCAGCCCCTTCTGGGCTTGGTGGGGGCAAGGGAGCCTGGGGAGACTGCACACCTGTCTTGCTTTGCACAGAAACCCCTGAAAGACATGAGTCAGCTCCTGAGCCTCGTGTGCCACCTGTACGAGGTAAGCAGGACGCGGGACGGAGGGGGCGCCGGGCACGGCCAGGGATCCCTTCCAGGACCCCCGGCTCACGGCCATCTCCCCCAGGGTGAGAAGCCGGACGTCTGCCAGCCCATGGCCAGCTCCCACAGGGAACTCTGCTTCAAGTGACCGCGGGCGCCCTGGAAGGGGGCTGCTGGAGGAAGAGCTGCCCCCGTTTTTTCTGATCCCCGACTCTCAGCAGCGGCTGTTCCTCACCCGGGGAGCTTCCACACGTTCCATGAAGCCCAGACTCGGCATCCTGCCCCAAGATCAAGACTCTGGCCCCACTGATAATGGTGCTACTGTGAAACCAGCTTAATAAACACTTCTGGATGTTGTGATTCATTTGAGAAGTTCACAGGGCTCTCTTCTGGCCGACACAATGCTGAGACCCCTCCCAGAAGTCCCCTTTCTAGGGGAAGGCCGAGCCAGACAGACCTTCTTTGTCCCACAGGGAGCAGAGATGGGCCAGAGGGAGGCACCAGGGCAGGAGGAGCCCAGAAAGGGAGGGAGGGCTCTGCATAGGAATAGGGGCATTGGAGCTAGGGTTTTGAAGGGTGAGCAGGAGATCGTTGGGCAGAGGGTGTATTCAACACGCAACCCTAACTAGTTCCTTTTGCTGACCCCACACTGAGTGATAGGTGTTGAGCCAGAAGATGAGCAGGGTATCTTGTCTGGGGAGTTTCAAAGAATGGTGTTCACTAATCACAAGGGGACGGGTCACAGTGTTCCAGGAAAGGGGAACAGAGTGCAAGACCAAGCCAGCAGCAAAAGCTGGGCGGTGGCTCAGTCGTTTAAGCATCTGATTTTGGCTCAGGTCATGATCTCATGGTTGGTGAGTTTGAGTCCCGCATCAGGTTAGCTTGAGCCCTGCTTCGGATGAGCCCTGCTTCTCTTTCTGTCTTTCTCTCCTCTTCTCTCTGTCCCTTGCTCACTTGTGTCCTCTCTCAAAAAAAAAAAAAAAAAAAACAATCTGAGCTATATCGCCAAGCTGAGGGCAGGCTGAGAATAGGACATGTTATAGGATACCTTAAAAAAATTTTTTTGAGGGGCGCCTAGGTGGCTCAGTTGATTAAGTGGCCAACTTCGGCTCAGGTCATGATCTCACAGTTTGTGAGTTCGAGCCCCGCGTCGGGCTCTGTGCTGACAGCTCGAAGCCTGGAGCCTGCTTCGGATTCTGTGTCTCCTTCTCTCTCCCTTTGTTGCTCCCCTACTCGTGTTCTCTCTCTCTATCTCTCTCTCAAAAAATAAATAAACATTAAAAACTTAAAAAGACAATTTTTTTTTGAGAGAGACCCAGGGTGGGGGTTGGGGGGAGCAGAGGAAGAGGGAAAGAGAACCTTAAGCAGACTCCTCACTGCGGGTGGAGCCTGATGCAGGGCTCGATCTCACCCTTGTGAGACCATGACCTGAGCCCAAACCAAGAGTTGGACACTTAACCAACTGAGCCACCCAGGTGCTCCAGGATACTTTTCAAAAAAACAAAATATGGGGCGCCTGGGTGGCTCAGTTGGTTAAGCATCCAGGTTCGGCTCAGGTATTGATCTCACAGCTCGTAGGTTCGAGCCCCACGTCAGGCTCTGTGCTGACAGCTCAGAGTCTGGAGCCTGCTTCGGATTCTGTGACTCCCTCTCTCTCTGACCTTCCTCTGCTCACACTGTCTCTCAAAAATAAATAAAAAACATTAAAAAATAATTGTAAAAATTGTATTTAATTCATGATTAATGAGGAAGATGTTCAAAGTAGCATTCAAAGAACGGAGGGATTTAGAAATGAAAAATCTTGAAATGATTGTGCAAATAGAAGTAAAAATTACTTTCACTTTTTCCTAAAACAGAGGTGTGTGTGTGACCTTTCTTTACCCCCAGCTTTATTTATTTTTATTTTATTTACTATTTATTTAAATTCAACTTAATTAACATACAGTGTAGTACTGGTTTCAGGAGTAGAACCTAGTAATTCATCACTTACATTATTTTTTTTGTTTTTTTTAAATTTTTTTAAATGTTTTATTTATTTTTGATACATAGAGAGACAGAGCATGAGAGGGGGAGGGGCAGAGAGAGAAGGAGACACAGAACCGGAAGCAGGCTCCAGGCTCTGAGCTAGGTGTCAGCACAGAGCCTGACACGGGGCTCGAACCCATGAACGTGAGATCTGACCTGAGCCGAAGTCGGATGTTTAACCAACTGAGCCACCTAGGCACCCCACATTATTTTTGTTTTAATAATAGATTTTATTTAACCTGATATAGATCTGATACATTATCATTTCAACATGTCGGGGATATGAGAAATCTTAATGAGAGCCTCTTCTCTTTTTTTCATACTAAGTCCTTTTGTTTAAGTTAATTTTTTTTTTGTTTTTAAATGTTTATTTAGTGGGGCGCCTGGGTGGCTCAGTCGGTTAAGCGTCCGACTTTGGCTCAGGTCACGATCTCCTGGTTTATGGGTTTTAGCCCTGTGTCGGGCTCTGTGCTGACAGCCTAGAGCCTGGAACCTGCTTCAGATTCTGTACCTCCCCCTCTCTCTGCCCCTCCCCCACTCATGGTCTGTCTCTCAAAAATAATAATTAAAAAAATTTTTAATGAATAAATGTTAAAAAAATGTCAAAACCCAAACCAAAGTCTTTTATGACCTAATGAGGGACCCAAGAGGGACCTCCATGAAGGGTACAAAAGGAGATTCTTCCCCAGGCCCAGAGCCGCTCCCAGAGACGGCCAAAGGACAGCGGTTCTCCGGAGAGCTGGCAGCAACCCAACCGCAGACGGGGTGCAGCCCACATCTCCGGCTGGTCATCGACATGTTTTCGGGGCCCCTACCCCTGGTGGCCGGTCCCCTGCGCGTGTAGGCCTGACAACAAGCAGACAAAACGCCAAGCGAAGCTTGAAGCCCACAGAAGGAGACAAACAGGAAGCAGTATCTGCCCTTGGGAGGGAGGGATCACCAGCAGGTACTCAAAACCAAAATATTTTTTGACGTTTATTTTTATGATTTTTTTTTGAGACAGACAGACACAGAGCAAGCAGGGGGACAGAGAGAGAGAAGGAGACAGAGGACCCCAAGCAGGCTCCAGGCCATCAGCGTAGAGCTGAGCGTGGGGCCGGAACCCACGAACCGTGAGATCGTGACTGGAGCCAAAATTTAGAGTTGGATGCTTAACCGACTGAGCTCCACCCAGGCGCCCCATCTCAGAACCAAATTTACAAGAGTCACACAGAAGCCAAAGAATGAGTCCTTACAAATGCTTTTTGGGGTGTCTGGGTGGTTGAGAGTCCGATCTGGCTCAGGTCGTGATCTCTCAGTCCTTGAGTTCGGGCCCCACATGGGATTCTGTGCTAACAGCTTAGAGCCTGGAGCCTGCTTCAGACTCTGGGTGTGTGTGTGTCTCTCTCTGTCCCTCCTCCACGCATGCTCTCTCTCTCTCTCAAAAATAAATTAACATTAAAACCACCACCACCACCACCACCACCACCACCACCAAATGTTTTCCTCTTGCCAATCAGAACCCAGAAGGGAATGAAGAGAAATTTTTACCCTCCTCTCCCAACCAGGCACTGCAGACCGAGATCTAGAAGGCAAATGAGGTAAGAAATCTTACCCACTCCCGGCTTCTTCAGGCCCCAGGGCCATTCAGCTGCAGACCCCGGAGCCGACAGAGTCCCAGCGCTATCCCCTCCTCCTCTCCAAGCAGGACAGTCTCTGGCTGAGACTAACACTAGGCCGGTTAACAGGAGAAAAGCATATGGATTTCGTTTACACACACGTGGGAGCCCTTATAAGAAAAAGGGAGACTCGGGGCGCCTGGGGGGCTCAGTCGGTTGAGCGTCCGGCTTCAGCTCAGGTCATGATCTCACAGTGTGGGTTCAAGCCCCACATCAGGCTCTGTGCTGACCGCTCAGAGCCTGGAGCCTGCTTCAGACTCTGTGTCTCCCTCTTTCTCTGCCTCTCCCCTGTTTGCATTCTGTTTCTCTCCCAAAAACAAACATTAACAAGTTAAAAAAAAAAAAGAAAGAAAGAAAAAGGAAGACTCAGAAATAATTCGGCCTAAGTGCTTCTTAACGAGGTTCAACAGAGAAGCAATGATGGAAAAGCAACGAACGTATATGGGGAGATGACAGCAAGAGAAGTGACCGTCACAAGGTTTGTTTGTACAGATTCCCTCAGCCTCAACTCCCCCTCTCTGGGGAGAAGGGTGTTTCTTCCGCCTAGTACAGGCAGGGCACTGCCCACTTGGAAATTTCATCTCCTGCTTTCTGGAAGAAGAAAGAAGCTCAGAGTGTCCTTTTGGCACCGTGCTGTTTTGCAAAAGGATCGATCTGTGGGGGCATATCCTACCTCCTTCGACAGAGACACACCAAATATCACTGGGCCACACAGCAAAAGCTCTTCTTCCTCACGGACTCTTAGTTTCTTTTTTTTTTACGAAGTTATTATTTTTTTCTGTTTTATTTATTTTTGGGAGATAGAGAGAGACAGTGTGAGCAGGGGAGGGTCAGAGAGAGAGGGAGGCACAGAATCTGAAGCAGGCTCCAGGCTCTGAGCTGTCAGCACAGAGCCCGATGCAGGGCTCGAACCCATGAACTGCAAGATCATGACCTGAGCCCAGGTAGGACACTTAACCGACTGAGCCACCCAGGCGCCCCTATTATTATTATTTTGGAAAGACAGAGACAGAGAGCGAGAGCGCAATCAGGGGAGGGGCAGAGGGAGAAAGAAAATCCCATGTGAGATCATGACCTGCGGGGAAATCAAGAGTCATGGATGCTTAACCAACTGAGCCACCCAGGTACCCCTTTCTGTGAAATTATTTTTTTATTGAAATTTTTAAATGTTTTATTTTATTTTTGAGAGAGAGAGAGGAAAAAGGGAAGGGGCAGAGAGAGAGGGAGACACAGAATCCGAAGCAGGCTCCAGGCTCTGAGCTGTCAGCACAGAGCCCAATGTGGGGCTCAAACTCACACACCGTGAGATCATGACCTGAGTCGAAGCTGGAAACTCAGTCGACTGAGCCCCCCAGGCACCCCCTGGTCTCTCATTACTAATGAGGAGAACTGGTCAGGTGTTAAAAGCATTTCAAAGGGGATCCAAACAGGAAGCAAATTAGAAGTAGTAAAATAAGGTGCACATTAATGGAGCAAAAATTAGAGGAAGTGTCTCTCCACCTGGCAGAATTCATTTGCATGGCTCGAAGCAAAAATTATTTTTCGCTGTAATCACAGAACTAGAGTTTATAAAAAATCTTCCATAGAAATCAAAATCAGAAAACCCAAAGGGTTTTTTAAAAAAACATTCTTTTTTTGTTTAGATTTTATTTTTAAGTAATCTCAGCACTCAATGGGGGGCTCAAACTCACAACCCAAACCTCAAGCGCCGTACGTTCCACCAACTGAGCCAGGAAGCGCCCGATAATTTTTTTTAATTGCAAAGGGACATAGAGTAAAATAGTTTAGTTGTTGGAGACCACACAGGCTTCATGGCAACTCCTCACTGGAGGGTAGCCAATACAGAAACAAATGGGAGTGACTCTGTTCCAACCGAGTTTTATTTATGGATCCAGAAATTTGACTTTCGTGTAATTTTCATGTCACAGATTATTATTTTGATTTTTTCCTCTGCAACCATTTGCAAACTGAGAAAAGGAGGCGACACTGAAAAGGAACAAAGGCTTAGGTAAGGGGTCCCAGAATTACAATTCGGGGAGCACAGATTCCTGACTAACCAGAAAAGGGTCCCCTTCGTGTAGGAAAGCAAAGGGTTTTTAGGAGAAAGAAAAAAAGGGCAATTATATGCTTTAGATAAAGAAGGGGGAAAAATCTGTTAATTTGGTGCTGACCCGTTGAGTCACTTCTGATGACTATTGGGTTATTTTACTGGTGCTATCAAATGAAACGGTCTCTGGTATTTATTACTTTACTTTCTCCATAGGATCCGAATGCCAAACGCTCTGTTGACATTTTATGAGCAACTGCTTCTAAAACTATTGCTGCTTCTAGCCCGGTTCAAGAGTTCATTTGCTAGAAAGTTAAAGAGAGCTTCAAAACGGATTCTCTCATGTCCAGAAACTGTAGTTCAACTATTTCACACACTTAAACAAACGTAAGAGACATTTTTAGTTCGTGAGCCTCACAAAAACGAAAATCGACAATGGGATTTGGCCCACGGGCCACAGTTCGCGGCACCCTGGTTCCTTCTAAGTAAGCCACAGGTTCCCACTGAAACTCCTATTTTCCCCTACGAGAACACGGGAGGCAAAATAGAGATAGAACTGTTTGTGTGGTGGCTGGGAAATAAATGAATGCACGCAATGTGCCCAGAACGGTGCCTAACGTTTTAACTGTTATTATTCTGGAAAACCGAGGTCAGATACCCAGTTCCAGTCAGGACCAAGGTCAATGTCCGGACCAACCTTCAACTGGGCCATGCGCGCTTCAGAACTGTATCTCTCTCCCAGTTCCGCGAGTCTCTGCAGGATGAGACTTCGGCCGCGGGAGCTGTCGTGGTCACGAGTCGCATCCCTTCTCAGGAAGCCCGGGAGAACCTGAGAATCTGGAAGGCAACCACACGAGAGAACTAGATTGATCTTCTCAACGCAGGAGGCGGGACAACCGGCAGTGATTCGCGGGAGTAACGCTGGTCTGTGACTGGTCAGTGCCGAAGGGGCTGGTTGGTAAGAGTGTGGCGACGACTGCCCATTGGCCGGTGTAGAAAGGGGCGGGGAAACGAGGGAAAGTCAAAGCGTCGTAGTGAGACGCTTCGCTTATTTGCGATTGGTCCGGAAAGTGCGGAAGGCAGCGATTGGCTTCATTCATTGGCCTGGTTGGAATCCCCGTCATTTATTGGCTAATATCATCCCCAGGCCGGGTCAATGATTGATTGGCGAGGACTGAGGCGGGCCGGCGGAAAGCGAAGACAGAATGCGATTGGCCAGCAAGGGAAGGGCCTCAATCCCGGCGCCGGTTCCCGGGTAGCGGCGGGCCATGGCTTCGGGCGGCAGGCGCTGGCTGCGCGGCCTGTGGGCCGTGGGGCAGCCCCTGTTCCAAGGTCGTGCGCTGCTCGTCACCAACACGGTGGGCTGCGGTGCTCTCATGGCGGCCGGGGATGGCATCCGCCAATCTTGGGAGGTCCGCGCCCGTCCTGGCCAGAAATTCGACCCGCGGCGCTCAGGTGAGGAGGCTGGCGCTATACTGGCCCCTGACCCCGGGGGACCTTTGGCCCTATCTTCAGATTTGGAGACCCCCTGACCCGTGGTCCTGCTTCCCGGCAGGACCTTGGATCTCAGCGTGCATCCGAGACCCTCAAAACCCACCCTCGGGTCTCCACCCCGCGCGGTCTCTGTCCCTTCCCCACTCCAGGTCTTCGTCTCCTCCTACTTCCTGGTCCCCGTCTCCTCCCATATCCAGTTTCTGTCCCCGCCCACCCCCTTGTCAGTTTCCCTCCCGTCTGCACCGGGACCAAGCACGGAGCACGGGAAACCGCGCCCAGGGTAGTCGAGAGCTCAGCCTGGGATTGTGCCCTGGCCCCACGCTCCTCAACCCGCTGTGCCTGTTTGCTCCTCCGGAGAGCAGGGCCGTGGTGGAACCTGCGCGCAGAGTGGTGACGGGGATGAGAGAGAACGGGAGAGGAGCCACTGGAACGATGCCTGGCAGTGGGGCTTGTCATGGAAGAACGTGCGGGTGGGCTCAGGGAGAACTTCAGGTTAATCAGGGAGGGAGGTTAACCAGGGAAGGAACAGATTGTGGGCATTTGCTGGTCTGACGTGACCCCCCCCCCCCCCCACCGCTTTTGGGCTGCTCTCAGCTAGCATGTTTGCAGTGGGCTGCAGTATGGGCCCCTTCCTGCACTACTGGTACCTCTGGCTGGACCACCTGCTCCCAGCGTCCGGCCTCCGTGGCCTCCCAAACGTCCTCAGGAAGGTCCTCATCGACCAGCTGGTGGCCTCTCCCATGCTAGGCGTCTGGTACTTCTTAGGTAAGGAGCCTTGTGAACTTGGGCTTTGCCCCTCCATACATCAGGAGGGACATAGCCAGCTTTGTGTTAAGAAGGATGCTGAGGTGCATTTCTGATGTGCTCTGTGAGTGGCTGGGGACCCGGTGCTGTGTCACAGTAGTCACAGGGAAGACCCATTGGGGACAGGTATGAACAGCAGAATCAGACAGTGGTGCTTAGTGTAGGAGGTATGAGGACAGTATCAAGGAGGGCTGCCCAAAGGAGAGGACACTCGGCTGAGACCTGAAGGAGCCAGAGGCGTGAAGAACTGCCCGTGCAAAGGCCCTGAGGCTGAAGGAAGAGTTGCTGAGGCTGGGGTCGATGTTGATGGGGTGCAGTCATCCAGCCCCTGGCTCTAGGAAGAGTGTTCCCCATCCTCCACACCCCCTCCCCCCAGGCTGCTTCCTCCGTGAAAGACAGGAAATAAAACAGCCTCAGGAAGGGTGCCTCTTCATCCTTTGGGGTGCGTGTTTATTTATAACCTCTCCCTCACTGGACCCAACTCCTTCGGCACTGTTTCTCCACACCAGCCACTCTGCTGTGTGTGGCCCTTCCCATCACAGGGCTTTTAAACCTGGTCTGTCTGCCTGGGACACCGGCCCTCCGGGCTCTGGCCCCATCTGCTCTGTCACCGGTACTGCCCAGCCTCTGACACTCTCATTTTTTGGTTTCCTTCCCAGGCCTTGGCTGCCTGGAGGGCCAAACCCTGGATGAGAGCTGCCAGGAGCTGCGGGACAAGTTCTGGGAATTCTACAAGGTGGGCAACGCCCATCCTCGTGCCCCGCCCACTGCCCTCACGGCCACGCCCCCAAGGCCCTGCCCCTGACCACGCTCCGCCCCTCCCCGCAGGCTGACTGGTGCGTTTGGCCGGCTGCGCAGCTGGTGAACTTCCTCTTCGTGCCCCCCCAGTTCCGAGTCACCTACATCAATGGCCTGACACTGGGCTGGGACACATACCTCTCCTACCTTAAGTATCGGGTGAGCACAGTGGGTGGACCAGGCACCCAGGGGACTCCTCAGGGACCTCATGGGTGAACCCCAAATAGCAATGCATCTACACCCCACGGTGGGGTCCTCCTGTGCCGGTGACAGTCCACAAACCACAGTGGGTGGGTAGGTGGGTGGTGAGCCGATCACCAGCAGGGTAAAGACCAAACCTCTCTCTGCTGTTTGATGTGACCTTGGCCAGGTCCCTGCCGCGACCGTCCAGCAAGACTGATCCCAGCCACATGACAGACGGCCGAGGGCTCGCTCGGTGAAGAGGAGTCCAGAGGGGTGAATGAGGTGTGTGACCAGACCCTCTTGCATGGACACTGGGCCTGTCCTCCTCCAGGCTGTATGGCCCTGGGCACCATGAAGACTGGGCTGCCCAACCCTCCCAACTGGATGTCAGACGGGGCAAGACTGACACTCAGCAGGCCAGGCCTGGTTGTGGCCCCACCCCGATCCCAAGGCATCTAGCTGGGCGGCCACTTCCAAGCTCAGTAATGGACCTGAGTCACTCCATCGGGAACACTGAGGGTCATCTAGGAGCCCTTCTCAGCACGGGCCCGCACTGAACCATGGCAGCCATGTTCCCACCCTCAGCACCTGGCCCCAGCCAGCTGGTCCCGAGCCCCAACCCCTCAATACCATTACGGGCTGGGCCCTGGGACCAAGGTTGGGACACAGTCCATCCCCTTAGAGCCTGGAGTTGACCCCCCCCAGACACTGGAGCCTTAGGCAGGGCTGGGTGGCCTCCAGTATCCTGCTCAGGGCACAGGCTGTGCAAGTTCTATTAAATTATCTTGCCATTGAAATTGCTGTGGATCCAAGGCCACCGTGGGCAGGCCGGCAGTACTCACAGGGACATGGCGTCATCCATTCACTTTATTGGGTGTGTGTAGTGTTGTCATGACATCTCCTGGGGACCTGGGGGGCACGTTTGACACTCATGACGTCAGAAGAGGTCTGGTGTTTCAGGGGTCCCAGGGTGGCGAGTACCCACAGCAGCCCTCACCTCTAAAAAAGGGTAAAACCTGGGGGGTGAGGAGCCAGGTGGGCCGCTGCCTGGCTCTGATCCACCCCATGGTCCATGCTGAGACCCCCACAGTGGCCTTGGCCCGGCAAGTCACAGCCGTGAGGCCGGCCGACCAGACTACTTCCCATCCCCCAATCAGCCTGCCCTGGGGTGTCCTCGGGCCCCCTCTTCAAAACCGGCACTCTCGATGGGGGTGAATTTTAAAAAAGGCAGGGTCTTGAGAAGAGGGGGAGCGGTGAGTTCACAGGGCCACGACACGCCACGGCAGAGTGGGGACAGGGCTGTATGTACAGGGTGGGATGTGGGGTGGGTAGGGAGCCTGTGCCCCTGGGGGACATCTCCAATAAATAAATAAATAACTACGATAATAAATAAGGGTGAGGGGCTAAGGTGGGGCAGAGGTCTCACGCCCTCGGCCAGTGGGGGCTGGATCAGGCCTGGGGTGGGGGGTGCAGGGGTGGGGGCAGGGCGGCTCTCAGCAGGCGCAGTCCTGGTGTGGAGGCGCCTGCTGGTCCGTGAGCTGTGGGCCCTGCTTGGCACCCGTGACTGCAGGGTCGGCCGTGTCCAGTGACTCGGACATCTTCTCACAGATGACGTCCACCAGGCGCTCAAAGGTCTGCTTGACATTAATGTTGTCCTTGGCGCTGGCCTCAAAGAACTCAAAGCCTGCGGTTTGGGAAGGGAGGGGTGAGGACCCTGGTCTTCTCGCTCCCTGAGACCCTTCTCTGAAGGCAGGGAACGTCTGGAGATGTACCCGGTGCCGACCGAGTGTCAAAGGCACCGACAAGCCCTCCAGGGGAGCAACACGAGACTGGGTGGGCCCTGTTTCCCATATCCCACCCTGCACCCTAACACTGTCCCTTCTGACCTCCAGGCCCCTGGCAAGACCTGCTTCCTTGTTCCCACCACCCAAACCAGCCTGTGCACCGACGTCGGCAGCATCCGACACTCCGCCCGTGCCCTCGGCCGCTCACACACCCTCTGGTTCCCTGTTGCCTCTCTTGGGATCCTTGGCATGTGGTTCACGCCCTGCATAATCAGCCATGTTTCCTTCAAGCAGCCCCCACGTGTATAAAGTTATCGGCCAACACCCACGATCTCCCCCACCTCTGGCCTTTGCCGGAGTCGTTTCCTCTGCTCGAGAGACTGCCCTCTGCTCACAGCACCAGACCCAGTACCTTCCTCCAGGGCTGCCCTCCACCAGGCAGAACCCGGCCCCCCTGCTCCCAGTCTCCCTCTGCCCCAGAAAATAAGGCCTTTCAGGCCCAGCAACCCAAAACGAGGCTGGCCAGTGAGGGTACCAAATGAATCAGTAACTTCCTGCACGGTGAACTCCTATGCATCCATCAAGGTCCATCTCAGGGCTCCTGGATCACTGCCGTTTGCACAAAGTGTGAATCGTCTGCATTCAAATCCAGGCCCCTGTCCTGGCTCTGCTGTGAGATCCTGGATGCGTCCCCTCCCCTTTCAGGGCCTCGCTGTCCCTCTCCTAGCCTGTGGGTGTGCAGCCCCACTAGGCACTCACCAAGGTGGTCAGCCAACTGCCGGCCACGTTCCGACGACACCACCCGTTCGTCCTCCATGTCACACTTGTTCCCCACCAGCAGCACCTGCGCATTGTCCCACGAGTAGGTCTTGATCTGGGTCGACCTGGAGGGGGCAGTGACAGGTGGGTCAGGGCTGGGAGGATCCTAGCTCTAACATCCTCTTGTCGCCTCCCTCCCTCCCCCCACTCTGGTCCCCCACTTCCTGGTTATTCCTTGAACTCGGCAGACTTGGTCCCTCTTCTAGTCTTTGTCCTGCCAGGAACACGCTTCTGGGGCTCCCTGACCTTGGAAACCCCTTTCAGGAAGCCTTTCCCATCCTTCCAGGACCCCTGACCCCAGAGAGAATGTCCGCCTCCTCTGCAAATTCAGAAACTTCCTTGAAAGTCAGCCTTACTTTGGGCAGAAATGTAAACGTTTCTATCCTTTCATCTATGAGAACTGTCCTGTTTTCTACCCCCGCCCTGATTTTTTCTCTCCACATATTCAAAATTTCATTCTTCTACCTGAAATGAAACCCTTTTTTCCCCTTAGTTTGAGCCAGTGCTACCAAGTTTTAATGATTACAGACTGATCACAGGTCTGAGAATCCAATATCATTATTTACATTTCTGCCAGGGCCGCTAGGGCTGTGCATCAAAGCCAGCTCTGGAGACAGTGTGAGAGGGGATGGGGTGCGCTCACCAGTCCTGCACGGCATTGAAGGACTCCTCATTGGTAATGTCATACATGAGGATAAAGCCCATGGCACCCCGGTAGTAGGCCGTGGTGATGGTCCGGTACCGCTCTTGCCCTGCGGTGTCCTGGGGAAGAAAAGACAGGGGTCAGAGAGGACCCCACACATAAGCTCCTCAGAATGGAAATAAGCCCGGAGATTGTCCAGCCCAGCCCCCTCGAGGGCCAGAGGCGGCTCAGAGAAAGCAGACTGGCCACGGACACAGAGAACTGCATGCTCCATCGTCTGACAGAGCAAGGTACCTACAGAATCATTCCATCACTCCTTCGACATACCTGGGCCTTGACCTGTGCCACACCCTGGGGGGGGGGCACTGGGGACACAGCTGTTAACAAAATGGACAAAAATCACTGCCTAGTGAAACAAACGACCCCGGATAGGAAACAGATAAGACACACATTAAAAAAAAAAAAAAAGAAAGAAAGAAAGAAAAGGAAGAAAATGTATCCTAAGTTGGAGGGTGATAAAGACCGAGAAGAAAAATAAAGTTGGACAAGGAAGGATTGGCAGTGCAGGCGAGGGTATAGTTTTAAAAGCTGAAGGAAGGGAGGAGGAGGGACCCATGTGGGGATTAGGGGAAAGACAATCCAGGCAAAAGGCACAGCCCGGGCCAAGACCCTGAGGTAGGTCTGTGCCTGGACCATCTGAGGAGCAGTGAGGAGGCAGAGGTGGGAGGAGACGGACCAGCAGGGGCTCCCAGGCCAGGGGGGACTCCCAGGCCAGGGGACAGGTATGGGTTTTACCCTGAGTGAGGCAGGGGCCACGGAGAGCAAGTGAGAAGGGAAGGCTCTGACTTGGGATTTAACGTATTCCCTCAGGCCTCTATGGGGTTAAGGGAGGTGACCAGGAGACCTGGGGACGGTGCCTGCACCTGTCCCAGGGAACGAGGCTGGGGGCAGCCAAGATCCAGCTGAAACCGAATACAGACATATGAAAGAGCTTAAAGTTGGGGAAACCGAGGCACCAAGCCAAGTGGTGCTCTTGCTAATAGCAGGCATAGGAGAGGACCCAGCATTTGCTCCTTCCCCACGCCCAGAGTGCAGTGATTAGGCACCCATCGGATATCAACAGCACTCTCTTCTGGGCCTCTAGCCCCTGATACCCAGGAGGCAACTGAGAAATGCCCAGGGTGTGAATGAATGAATCCAGACGGGGAACAGACAAAGCTGGGGCTGCTTTTCTGGGAGGAAAACCTGAGAGAGACAGGAGCTCCCCAGCTGGACCCACCCAGATCTGCAGCTTGATCCTCTTGTCGTTGCGGTAGATGGTCTTGACCTTGAAGTCGATGCCCACAGTGCTGACAAAAGCAGGCGTGAAGGAATCGTCTGCATAGCGGAACAGGAAAGAGGTCTTGCCCACGCTGCTGTTGCCAATGATAAGGATCTTGAACATGTAGTCGAAGTTCTGGTCCGAGGACTCCTTCTGCCCATAGCGGGAGTCTGTGGCTGACGCCATCTGGGTGTGCGGGGTGTAGGTGAGGTTTGAGGACTCCCCTTCCACCCCCAACTGCCCAAGCCCCAGGCAAAGGGTGCAGAGAATTCCAGAGGTCTTGAGGGGTACTCGTGTTTTGAGATTACCCTTATCTCATTAGGAGCCCCAGTACTAATGAGGGGGGGTGGTGCATAGCAAAGGGCAGCTGTGACCTTGAAAGGCCGGAAGTGTCAGGGGAGGAGCTCAAAGAGATGGGGATACGGACATCCCTGCAAGCCCCCTACAGTACACAATCGTGGCCCAGGTCCCAGGTGAGACTGTAATCCTAAACCCAAAGGCTCAGCGGGTAGGGGTGGCTGCAGCCGGCCCCGCCCCCCATCAATCATTCATGTTCCTCGCAACGGAGCTGCGCGGGTGCACGTGCACACGCGTGTACGATCCAGTGGGGATGCGAGTCGCAGAACCCCCTTCCCCCAGACTCCCAAGATAGGAGAGATCTGGCTGAGGCAGCTGGTCATGTGACAGGAATGGGGCGTGCACATATTCACGTGCACGCAGCAGGGAACACACCCGTACACGCGTGTGCACATGAGAGTCAAAACCACTCGGTACACAGGAAAAAGACACAGACGCCTGTCTGCACACCAACACGCATATACAAATGTGAAAAACCCACCCGTGCGCAGGACGCCCTCCGCCCATGCAGACGTGTACACGTCACCCACGCGAGCACGCATTCTCGTGCACGTATGCACACGGCATGCACGCACACGCACAGTACATGCGTCTCCTTCCACACCCGTGCAGCACGCACTCACTGGAGTCGGGACACCCACAGGGGCACAGGAGCATACCCTGGTACATAAGCAAAAGGATACGCACGCGAAGCCGCTGGCACAGGCGGGCGCGCACACGCGTGTTCACACCACGCGCACGCGCACGCACAGCACCTCCCGCGCGCAAAGCTTCCCGCAAGGCATTTGCCTCCCCTCCCCCTCCGCCGCAGAAGCCGAGGGTGGGGGCTGGGGGTGGGATTAGGGCAGGTAGGGTGAACCAGGGCCCGACCCCTACAAGGGCTGTGAACGCCACACCCTTCTTCCCATTTGACCCTAGCCAACCTCGTCCCCTACCCTGGCAAGCCCATCAGTCAAATGAAGGTTATGCAGGTATTCGTTGAGGTGGCGAACTAGGCCGCCCGGGAACTCACCTTGCCCTACACCGATGCGGTGGTGACCCTAGCGGTGGCGACTTTTCGGCGGTGGTGACAGGGCCCCCGTAAGTTGATGTGGGGCTGCGCGATAGCGGCAGCGGCGGCAGTAGCAGCGGCTCAGGCCCCTGCAGTCCGCGGTGACGTCCTGCAAAGAGTGAGGCGGGGCCTCACATGCAGATGCAGCCGTGACGCCATCCTGGGGCGGAGCCGCGCTTGGAGCAGTCGCCCACTGACGCACACACAGCCAAGAGGGGCGGGGCCTCACGCAGATTGACGCACGAGTGGGGCGGGGACCAGTGTGCTCATCCAGTAGTTCGCGGGGGCGGTGCCTACATGCTCCGCCCCCTTTGCGTCAGGGAGGAGGGGCCGACTGGCGTCCTGTCACTGGCTCCAGCTTCCGAGCGACGGACCCAGTAGCCAATTAAAGATAATCACCTTCCTGCTCTTGTCCAATGGTGATTCCCATGTGGTTGCAAGGATGAAAGGTTGAGGCCTTTGCTGAGCCTGGATCTTCAGGAGGCGTTCCCGTTCCCCGCCCCCGCCCACCTTTGGTCCGAGACTTCAGCGGACCGCGACCTCCTGTCAAAAACACTATTTTCCCAATTTCAGAAAAGAGGAGCAGACATCCGAGAGATGTTCCATGCCCCCTATATATGGGGTTCAAAATAAGTACAAATGAAGAAAACGGAGATAGGTGTCAAGAGAGACCCCGTCCAGAGACCCCGTCCAATTTCTGAGATGTCAGATCCCCAAAGAGGACCCTGCTGGTCGATGCCTGATTCTCTTTCCGAGATGAACAAGAAGAAAGAAGAAATGGGGATCAAGGGAACCACTTCCTAGAAAAGAAGGAAGGGGCTGACACTGCCGGAACCCCTCTTCTCCCTGCGCCCCACTTTCTGGAGAAAAATTCGAAGACAGTGCTGAAGTGGGGCAGAGAAAGGGCCTATCTCCTAAACGCCCAAAGCCTACTGTAAAACAAACAAACAAACACACAACAACAACAAAACCCACAGGAAACAGGGAGGGTCTGAGTGAGGTTCAAAGACCCGACAATAAAGATGGAACTGAAAGATGCTTTACCCGCGCCTGATTCCTGATTAAAAAACACAGGGAACCCACTCCCTCCATCCTGGGGAAAGAAGACTCAGAGAGAGGGGGCTGAGATGCTCAGTCATTTATTCTCCCAAATCTTGAGGGGGAAATGTCAGAATGGGGGGGGGGGCAGGAGAATGAGATCCTTTCCCTCATTTTGGATCCCCGCCCCTTAACTCCGGTCCCCAGACCCGGCAGGAGGAGCATGGCCCCCAAGAGAATCCTGATTCCCTAGATTCCTCCCCGGGCGCGGGTGGAGGGGATGGCAGGGGGTGGGTTTCGTTCTGTTTATAAAAAGCTCTCCAGCTGCGGAGGCGCCTAAAGACCAGAATAACTTAGCGCCTGGAGCCGCCCCCCTCCCCCGCCCCCTGGAAGTTCGGGACGTCCCTCGCGTTCCGCTTGCATTTATTTTTAATAAGGGTAACATTTTTGTCCCTCTCCTCCAATCGCACTATAAAAGTATTACGAACCTGATGCGGAGAGTTGGGAAATTCAGTAAAGCATAAAAAATAAACAAAAATCAATTCACCCCCAACCTCCCCCACCTCCAGACCGGCAGTCAGTGGGGTCCCAAGCGCGCTGCCTCAGGAACCGGCCCACACCCCGGTGGACGTAAGGACGCGTAAGGCTGCTTGGCTCCCTGACCTCCCAAACTCGAGCCGGGGGCTTTGTATGTGGGTGGCACTCAGAAATACCTGTTTCCCCCCACCCCAAGGGGGAGAAGCTCACAATAGTGGGCGCCTGGGCACCAGCTTCTGCACAGAGGAATTTGTATATTATTTACTTATTTGTATTTATTTTTTTAAGTTCATTTATTTTTGAGAGAGAGAGCGCATGAGCAGGGGAAGGGCAGAGAGAGGGAAACAGAATCCTCAAAGCAGGCTCCAGGCTCTGCACTGTCAGCACAGAGCCAGATGTGGGGCTCCAATCCATGAACAACCAAATCCTGACCTGAGCCAGTGGATGCTCAACCGACTTAGCCACCCAGGTGCCCCCGGAATTTGTATTTTAAAGTAAAAATAATGCAAGGCATTTATTGTTGAGAATCAGCATTCCACTCTAGAATTAGGGATGGTTGAATGGGGGAAATTGCTGCATGGCAGGGGAGTCCAGAGCTGGTGACAGAGAGGTCTTAAGTCCTCCCAAGTCCCACCCTACTCAGAGTAAAGTCCAGACTCCACCTGACAGCCCAGCCTCGCTCCACACCTGCCTCTAGCCAGCTACCTCCCTATCTCATCTTCTCCTCCAGTCAGATACTCCCTCTGGTTCCAGGTGCAGTCCTACCTCAGGGCCTTTGCATCTGCTGTTCTCGCTGTCCGGAGCACAGTTCCCCCACCTCCTTCCAAGGCTGGCTCTCTCATCCCCCACAGATCTCTGATGGGCACCCACCTCCAATTTCACGTCACCTTCCTATCACATCACCATATTTCTCCTTTCTGACACATCCCCATCAGAAATAATTATTTGACTTATCCATTAGCCATCTGAGAGTTCTGAGAGACAGGGATTGGTGTCCCCAGCACCTTAGACCTGTGGACACAGTAAGTGCCCTGTGATGCTATGATATGAATGAGTGATTGGAGAGAGGGTGACTTTGGCCAGGGAGGTTAGGGAGCCTCTCTGAAGAAGTGCCATTTGAGCAGGAGCCTGGAGAAGGAGCTGGCCACAGGGAGAGGTGGCAGAACAGTGCTCTAGAAAGAGGGAACAGCAAGTGTAAAGGCCCAGAGGCTGCAACTCACTAAACAAACTCAAAGGACAACCTCTTTCCAACCCCGTGAAGGAGAAGGCTAGGCAACTTTTCCTTCCTTAAGAGAAAGGGCAAACTGAGGCCCTGAGAGTCACCGTAGGAGGTCACAAGGGCTAAAAGTTCCGAGGAGCCCTGCAGACCTTCTCCAACCTTCCTCTTCAGGTAGAGAGTGCGCCACAAAGGCGAAAACTGTGCCGCTGGGTAAGGACCCTAAACAGGAGAAAGTAGGGGACATGGAACATGTGAGCAACTTCACTCACCCACTCTGTGGGCCTCAGTTTCTAAATCTGTGAAATGGGAGAAGAAAGAGGCAGAGTTAATGTGTACCTCAGGCAGGTAGCTCGGTGCCTGGCTCAGGACACACTCTTCTCAAGCTCAGAGAGACTTGAAGTTGTCAATGTTCATCTCTAGGGGCTACTGAGGATGGTGTGGTGGGCCTGGCCCTGACCTGTGGGGATCAGGATGTGGAGAGGATGGTGGACGTGAATTCAAGGATCCTCGAGAACTTCCACTAGTGCCAGCCTGGGATGGGGTGGGGGTGGGGTCAGGAAGGACTGTGCAGGGGAGGAGATGCTGAGCTGAGACCCAACCAGTCAGGATGAGGGTAGGGGGGAAGCAATCCAGGTGGTGGGCACAGTGTGTGCAAAGGCCCTGAGGCGGGGCCAGCATGAGTGGAGTGCAGTCAGTAGGGAGGGAGAAAGATGCCTGTGGCCTAAATGAAAGGGGAACATATATTCTTATAAAAAGGTGGAAAGAGAGAGAAAAAAAAAACAGGTAAATAAGGTGAAATTCTTAAGGCAGATGATCTACAGGGATGTTATAGCAGAATTTTATTTTCTTTTTTATGCTTCCACAATTTCCAAATTCTCTACAGTAAACACGTATTACTTGTAAGTAAAGGGGGAGGGAGAAATATATAAATACAAATCCCCTAAATCTCTGCCTTTTAAAAGTCTGGAAGGAAGTGCACCAAGTTCATGATCCACATGAATTTTAATTCTCCCTCTGTGGAATTTGATCATTACTTGTGATGATGATGAATTTTCAGTGGGACGGAATCATCAAGGGACTTATTTAGGAAGGAAGCCAGCTGTTCTTGAAGCCAGGGGCTGCTTGATGACTTGGGTCGCGTGTAATTCTTCAGGCACGCGAGGAGGGGCGGGGCGGGGCGGGCAGATAATCGACCCTGATACTTGAGCACGTGCTCGACCAAGCTAGGAGCCAAGAAACAGCGGGTAAGACAGGAGAATCCCCCGAATTCACCCCGCCTCCCTTCCGTGCCTCCGTCCGCCAGGGGGCGCCGCTGGCTGCTGTCCTGCTCCCCACTGCGTGGCCCATCAGGCAACACGACCTCCTTGCAACTCAGTTTCCCCACCCCTGGGGCGGGCGCGGTATTCATTTTGGCTAATAGGGTTTATTTAAGCCCAGAGCCGCGTTCAAGGCCCCCACGTTCCTTAATTTTTTTTAATGTTTTTAAATTTATTTTTGATACAGAGAGAGACAGAGCATGAGAGGGGGAGGATCAGAGAGAGAAGGAGACACAGAACCGGAAGCAGGCTCCAGGCTCTGAGCTAGCGGTCAGCACAGAGCCCGACGCCGGGCTCTAACCCACGAACGTGAGATCTGACCTGAGCCGAAGTCGGAAGCTTAACCGACTGAGCCACCCAGGCGCCCCAAGGTCCCCACGTTTCTAAGATATTTCGGGAAGGTCACGGACACCACCCTCCAACCAAAATTTACCGGAGTACTAGGATCAGGCCATAGAGGGGAAACTGAGGCCCAGAAGGGGCTGTGCCTTGAACGAAAGCATCAGGGGATCAGGGGCCTCCTTTCCCTTATAGG
>PJEM01016752.1:0-24605 GCA_004023845.1 Helogale parvula | reverse complement strand
TCGCTTAGCATGACACCCTCGAGGTCCATCCACTTTCCTACAAATGGCCATATATCATTCTTTCTCATTGCCATATAGTACTCCATTGTATATATATACCACATCTTCTTGATCCATTCATCAGTTGATGGACATTTAGGCTCTTTCCATGTTTTGGCTATTGTTGACATTGCTGCTATGAACATTGGGGTACATGTGCCCCTATGCCTCAGCACTTCTTTATCCCTTGGGTAAATCCCTAGCAGTGCTATTGAATAGCTTTTTTTTAAATAAAGCAACATGTTTTTTCAAAAAACTCATAAAATGTAGGTAAATAAATTACTCCCTGAGTGTATATCCTTCCAGACTTAATTTTTTGTATATATATTTCAAAAATTGGGTATCTGCCATTTTTCATCTCAGGTGTGGTATACCTTTGAAGGTATCTGATTTGAATATTCTCACCACTGTTGGTGTTTGATCACAGTGCAGGAAAGTGGCGAAAGACTGAGGCTCCTTGCGATCAGGATGTGCAGCGTGCACGCTGGAGTGTGACTGTGGTGGCAGAGGGCCTGGCTGGAGGTCGAGGGTGTGACTTTCCTGGCAAGTCCGAGCCTGGGCCCTGAGAGAACCACCGTCTCAAGTTCACTGCAGCGAGCAAGCCACGTGCTGCTCAGCCCAGCCTCCCCACCTCAGCTCGACTCCCAGTCTTGCCCGCTTGGGAGCTCAGCTTTGGGGACCGGCCTCTCTGTGGCTTCATCTTACGGGTCTCCTCCCGTTTGTTCCAAGCTGTTCTTTGCAGCCCGTGCAGTCTGTGTCTGCCCGCAGCCGTCTCTCCTGTTTCCAGAACCCGGCTGCAGTGCTTGTTGCCGCCTAGAGGACTTGAGCATCTCTAGCTATATGCAGCCAGAAACAGAGTTCCTTCCTAATTCCTTTCTCTTTTTTTTTTTCACCTAGACTCACAAAAGCTAATTGTACACATGAAACTACTGTAACACTCTATGTTAACTACACCTGAATAAAAAAAGCAGAAATCATAACTGCCAGTCTTGACACTTAAAAAGAAAAAGGTAGACACAGATGCTAAGGGCAGGTATTTGTAGACCCAGAGAGCTTCTTTGGGAATTTTATGTAGTTGACTATGACACTCTGAGTCAAGGACAGATTGGACTCTCTGGCTGGGAAAAATGAGATGGGATGGTTGAGAAGAGAGGAGAGCCGCTTGTGAGGGGGGCTCTTCCCTCTCCTGCACTAGCCCCATCATCGTGTTAAAGGGGTCGGTCACTCAGTACTGTAACGAAGCAGGAGTACGGGGCCAGGCTTGTTGCACCCAGGACGGGGGGGGGGGGGAACTCAGGGTAATTGATCCAGGGATGCCATTTCTATGCAGTTTTGGCACTTACATCTGTATTCTGGCATACTGGGTGGGAATATTTTTCTTAAGTGAATCTTCTTTAGTAGCCTTCATTGGAAAGATGGCTGTTCACCTGAAAAGGAGATTTAAACTAAAAACCTTGAGGCAAACAGGAATATGGAGATTTGGACACTAGTCCACATTTCTCTTACTGTATCACCAGTCTTTGGATTGTGGGGTTTTTTCCCCCCTTGACTCCAAGCCTTTCAGTTCTCCTTTAAAAAAAAAAGGGGGGGGGGGGTGGAATTTGTATTTGGTCTGTAATACCAAACTTGTCCAGAAGATGTCACTGTTTACTTTGCTATACAGTGTAAATCGTTTACTAGGATTCACTCATTGAAAGCTTCAAGTTTTGTACAATTTTTCTTTCTTTCTTTCTTTCTTTCTTTCTTTCTTTCTTTCTTTCTTTCTCTCTCTCTCTCTTTCTCTCTCTCTTTATTTCTTCTTTCCTTCCTTTCTTTCTCTTTCTTCCTTCCTTCCTTCCTTTTTTTTTTTGCTATGAATAATTTCTCTCTGTTTGAAATTTTGGGTTTTAAGTTAGTTAAAATGAAAGTGTCTCTTACTTCCTTAAGATGAGAAGCAATAAGCAATATCCTTGAATTTTTTCATATCAGAAGTCATACTTAGAGCTTTTTAGTTTGCAACACTGAATAGTTTTGGCCCAATTGTGTTTTTTTAATTTTATTTTTATTTATTTATTTTTTAAAAATGCTTTATTTATTTTTGAGAGAGAGACAGAGTGCAAGCAGGAGAGGAACACAGAGAGAGGGAGACAAGAATCTGAATCAGGCTCTGATTCTGAGCTGTCAGCCCAGAGCCCAGTGTGGGGCTTGAACCCACCAACTGTGGGATCATGACCTGAGCCAAAGTCCGATGCTTAACCCACCGAGCCACCCCAGTGGCCCAAGTGCTTAGGATGTAATAGGTATTTCTATATCATTTTGAAAACAGCTTGTATCAGTGGACACTAGTCCACATTTCTCTTACTGTGTCACCAGTCTTGGGGTCATGGGTGCACCAGGAATGCATGTTTCCCTTCACTTTTGTCAACATGTATCATCAGGCTTAAGTTTTGTCAGTGAGAACGGATGAATGGTAGAATCACATTGTTTTAGTGTTTGTCTCTCAGATCAGTATCATTTTATGTGTTTTGGCCTTCTCGTTTGTGAATTGTCATTTTCCTATTGGATTCGTATTCGTGGAACCCAGCATAAAATGGGAATATTTGTTATAGATCTTTTCTTTCAGTTTGGGTTCATGTTATGCCTCGGTTTTTATCCTTTCTAAGAATGTGGACATATTTCTTCTACAGTTTCTTTCAGTCTACTTATGGTTTTATTTTTTACATTTAGATTTTAATTCATCTGGAACTTATTTTGGGGTGTGTTATGAGGTAGGGTTCATACTTTATTTTTTCCCCCGAAATGGATAACTACTTCATTGAATAATTCATCTTTTCCTTCCTGACTTAAAATATCATCTTTATCATATACTAAATCCTTATATATTTCTGGGTCTGTTTCTGGGCTCTGTGCTGTCTGGGAGGGTAAGGCTCAGCTCTTTGATTCACCTGCTCTTTGGCTCCAGCACCGCCAGATTATGATTATTATCGCCACTAACTACAGTGGATACGGAGGATTTCCCTTTGAACTGCTGGAAGAGTCTACTGGATTCTGTGACCAAAGTAAACTGGGAGCCTAAGCAGTATGCCTTAAAGGACTACTAATCAGACCTGTTTCTCCAGACTCTGTTGAAGATGACCTGGACCTGGTCTAGACTTTTGAAGGCAGTATCTTTGGGGTTGAGTGTGATATAGACCAGAACCCACAGCTTGCCTGACTCACAGGAATGGTCCAGGGCCAGAACCAGACATCTGTCATGCTAATAACTTCCTTCAGGGTTCAGAAATTACCACGACTGAATATGGGCGCCGCTATAATACTGCCTACTCGACAATGTGTGGATCCTGTTTTTTAGGACTCTTAAAAGCATCAGATCAATAATGGGCAATTAGAACTTTTAAAATTTTTCCTAATCTCTAGCTGAACGTTACTTCGGCATTCATTTCTTGAAACATAATTCTTAATAATTTGTATCATTTAGAACATCACAATGCTATGACATTCGATAGCTAACTCCTTAAATTTTCTAGTTCCCATTCGATAATTTGAAATGTGTGTGTGTGTGTACACAAAAGAATATAAACACATATATTGATATCTTTTTTTTTTTTTTAACTAGAACGACCAGTCAACAGGGGACATAAAAGTAATTGGTGGAGATGATCTCTCAACTTTAACTGGAAAGGTATGTATGTGTCTTGAAGGGGAAGAAAAGAGTTCTCTTGACTTCATGCCAAGAGTCAATTAATAACACTGTGCTTTATCACTAAGAGGCAGTTTATATGGTTATTCATACACTTAAACAAGGGTTATTTAACTCTTAGAAACAATCCGAGTTAGCAGTCTTTCCCTAGGTCATATGCAAAAGAGGCAGCAGAATCCAACATTAAACTTAAAGTCCATATTGCAAAGTACTTCCTCTGTCGTGATCTAATATGGAATTCTTCAAAAATGTATTTTTTACCCGGTGGCTCACTCATTTAAGCGTCCCAACTCAGGGTTTCGGCTTAGGTCACGATCCGAGCCTCACGCCGGACTCTGCACTGACAGCTCAGCATGGAGCCTGCTTGGGATTTTCTTTCTCCCTCTCTCTCTGCCCCTATCTTGCACGTGCATTCTCTCTCTCAAAATAAATAAACTTAACATATATATTTTTTTGGGGGGAGGGGCAGGGAGGACAGAGAAACAGTCTTCTTTTTAAAAATAGACTCACTCAGGGGCACCTGACTGCCTTAGACAGTAGAACGCATGGCTGTTGATCTCAAGGTCATGAGTTTGAACCCCGTGTTTGGTATAGAGATTATGTAAATAAATAAAGCCTTTAAAAAAGTACCCAAAAAAAAAGACTCACACAGCAAAACATGTAGTAGCTGTGAAAGTGTGGGTTCTAGAGACAGGCAGCTTTTTTTTTTTTTTTAAATAAACTCTACACCCAACATGGAGCTCAAGATCAAGAGTCCCATGCTCTACCATCTGAGGCAGCCCTAAGATGAGCAGCTTTGATTCAAAACCTAGTTCCATACTTCCCGTGTGACCTTGGGCAGATTATTTAACCTCTCTTTCTCCCGTATGTAAGGTGGGGACAGTAATGGCAGCCACGTCATAGAATTAGGAGCATTAAGTGAAATAGTGTGTGTAGACCTCTTACAACAGTTTCTGGTAGTTAGAATACTCAATAAATTCAAACATGTTACTATTTTAAGAAATCTCACAAAGTTTTTTAAATGCATCAAGATTTGTCCAGTGTAGACAATTGGCAGAAATAGTAGCGATACTAATTAAGATATTTCAATATTATTCCTGTGATACATTGAAATGATTTTTGAGTAGCCAGTGATATATGATGGGATGTCACTTTTTTTTTCAGCTGCTAGTTATTGTTTTTTTACTTCTAAACACTGCCAAATATAAAGGCATAATCTCATACAAGTTTCACAACAATCCCATGAGGTAAATACTGTTGCCCCTACTTTACAGATCAGGAAACGATGAGTCAGCAGGTTTGAAGGACTTGTCCAAAGTCACACTGCCAGTCAGTGGCAGAGCTTGAGAATAAATGCAGGTCCGTCTGGCCCCACAGCTGTTTTCTTCCTCTGGCTTTTAGGTTTTAATATTTACTTACTTGACCTGACTTGTTCTTGGCTTACTTGACCCTCTGCTCGGAAATTTCAGCTTGCAACACTGATGTCAAATCCTCTTGCCCCATGTCAGTGTCGTGCCAAACTAATCTTGTCTTCCCCAGCATCTTTTGAAAACTTCAGAGGAGAAATTATAATCTGTTGACTGTTTCCCCTTCCTGCCCATCCACTGCCAAACCTAGCCTTCGTTCGAGCGTTGTTTGCCCATATTTAGAAGTTGTTTGAAGCCTTTACTCCTATAATCGGTTTTTAGTGCTGGAAGGGGCCTAGCCTTCAAAACCTCCTGGGATTCCATGTGACCTTGCCTTTCCCACCTAATGGCTCTATCCTATTACATGGCTTTGTGATCTTAAAAGGTCTCTTTCTAAAATAAATTTATTTTCATGATAGTCACAATAGAACACATCTATTGTGGGGGAAAAAAACAAGACACATAAGTTGGGTGAAGTTGTTTCATGGTGGTGAGATTGTTGAGACTTTATTTCAGTTCTTTCTGGGACACTGTGTGCAGATACATACGTATATAGTTTTCCTCTTATTTTTTCTAGTTAGTGCTTGAGAATATGGGTGTTTGACCCTGAAAACACTTCTTTAGATCTTTACCACGTGGCTAGCTTTATGACATTAGGCAAATTATTTGGCCTCTCAATCTGATTCTTTTCATTTATGAAGTATGGATGAGCTATTTGGCATAAAATAAGCTCTCCATAATGGTAGAAACTCTCATTCTTTATTTTTAAAGATTTTAAAAATTAAGTTTATTATTTATTTTGAAAGTAAAAGAGAATGAGCTGGTGCACGTGGAGGGGAGGGGCAGAGAGAAAGAGGGTCCGAAGCAGGCTTCTCGCTATCAGTGCAGAGCCCAAGTGTGAGTCGAACTCACAAACCGTGAGATCATGACCCGAGCAGAAACCAAGAGTCGGACGCTTAACCGACTGAGCCACCCAGGTGCCCCTCATTGTTTATTTTTAAAACAGTATTGAGATTGTACTCTAGATACTATGATTTTGTATTGGATAAATATTTAATCTCTCTGGATTTTGATTGATTTGTACAAGCTGTATCATAATGCCAGAAGTCAGCGGTTGTGATTTAATCAAGATGGTACAGCTAGAATTAGAGTCAAGACTAGACTGGTTGGGGGCACTTGTGGGGAGAAGCACTGGGTGTTATATGGAAACCAATTTGACAATAAACTATTAAAAAAATAAAGGGATAATCCATAATCAAAAGAAAAAAAAGTAAAAAATAAAAAAAATAAAAGATCTTGTCTGATTCAAAAAAAAAAACAAGACGACAGTTTCTCTGTCTCATAACTCAGTACTGTTTTCAAACTGTAACTCCATGCCATGGTGTAAATTGCTGCCGCAGTGAGCTGCAGCTAGGACGGAGAATGTTATCCTTCAGCTGTGCTAGCTGGGGTGGAGAAAATGTGGATCCCGAGCCACATGGTAGGTGGTGAAAACAGTTATTGGTCCATTAACCACTTATATTCAGTTTTAGTGGCGATTGAGATTGCAGTGTCTTTTGAAAAGAGACAAATTAGTTGTGATATGAGGAAAGAGGTAAATGATACACGAACTGTGGTAGCAGTATATTATAAAATACACACAATTATAGATTAAACAGGGTAAGGTTAAAAAAGTTCTAATGTTTCTTTTTTGTAACAATTAACCGTTTATATTGAGTTTTAGTCATGATTAAGTTATAACCGCAGACACTGACTCATTGTAATGATTTCCATTTCTTTTTCTTATGACAATGATTAAACCAGTTTGTGAAATGCTGCCTCTTTCCTATAACTAACATAAGAACAAATAGATCTCATCTCTGCCTTGGAGGTCATGGTTAGATGGTTTCTCCTGTAAGGCCTCTTCTCCAGCTATACAATTCTGAGAGGTAGAAATTGGGGTGAGGGTTTGTGGTGGAGGGAAGCATTGGTACCTTTAGTTGAGTCCAAGAATATGAACACATCCAGAAAATCCAGATTGGTTTCAGCCTGATGAGAAAATGGGTTTTTTTTAAATGCTTTTTATTTATTTTTGAGAGACAGAGAGAGACAGTGCGAGCAGGGGAGGGTCAGAGAGAGAGGGAGACACAGAATCTGAAACAGGCTCCAGGCTCCGAGCTAGCTGCCAGCACAGAGCCCGACGCGGGGCTCGAACCCACGAACCGTGAGATCTGACCTGAGCCAAAGCCGGACGCTTAACCAACTGAGCCACCCAGGCGCCCCGAGAAAATGGGTTTTGAATTGGATTCCGCTTGGTACCTTCAACGCACGGTTTCAGAGCTACAGTACAAATTATGCTTGTTGAATGTTAGTGTTCTAAGATGCATACTAGTTCAAGTCCCTTATTTTACTCATGGTAAACTAAGGCCCAGGGAACTTGCATTGTCTGCACAAGATTAGACATCTGTTTAAAGTAGTGAGAATTTTAAAAAATGAACATATAGGTCAAATTTTATTCTTAAAAATTCCATTATAGTGACATTTCTAATTAAAGAGTTCCATATCCCAGCAGATGGCCCATTGTTTAATAAATCAGGGTTTGATATAGGAAAGTATCTTGAAACAACAATTTGGATAATGAGTTTGTTATGATGTGATTTGAGTTATAATCAGAAATGCTGACTCATTGTACTGATTTCCATTTCTTTTTCTTCTAGAATGTTTTGATTGTTGAGGTAAGTTCTACCTTCTTTTAATATAGTTTGCATAGTCCTAGAGGTAATCTAGGGAAAGAAATCCCTCTTTATCAATGTTAATAGTGGGTTTGTGTTGTGTAAAAGGGAGTAAGATTGTGTGTGTGTGTGTGTGTGTGTGTGTGTGTGAGAAATACTTAGTAATTTATTTTTATTGGATAATGGGAAATGTTGGTATATTTCTTATCCTTCTCTTTTGGGCTTGAAATTTTTTTCTTTCTTTTCTTGAAATACCATTTCATGTATGGTTTTTATACTTCTGTTGCATCGATGTATCCATATCCAAAACATATTTTGTGACTTAAAGATCTCTGTATTGCTGCACTATACATATTCTCTCTCACCCCTTGTTGTTTTCACTAACTACATTCTGAGATTGTTCAGGCTGGGACCTACAGTTAGTTGGCCTTAAAATCCAAAATCGCATTGCAGTGAGAAATCCACCAATTTGTTGCCTGAAGAATAGGGCGAGCCTTCCATTTTTCCTACAGGGCTGCTAAGAGCATCCTTTTGTAGGACCCTGCATGCAGGTGTGTGAGGCACTCAGGAGTGCAGTGAGGACACTCGAGAATTAGTACATTTTCAGTTTTACTGTTATCACCAAATTACGCTACAGAGCGGTTGTATGCTTTTTCACTGTCACCAGGAGAATGAGTTCTCATTCTTGTATGTAAAATGTGTAACGCTTAAGAGCAACAGTATCCCCCAGTTCATGTTTGTGGTTTTTAAGGTTTTTAGAAACTTTCGCTTGTGGATTAAAAACTAAACAGATAACATCGTTTTCCAAGGATGCGTGTATATCCCTGGGAACCAGTTGCTTGTTTTTAAATGTAGACTCATTAATTCCACTTGCGTGGGGTCATGCCACCTAACACATTACCACAAATCCAGCTTTAAACCACACGTATGGTGTGCCACCTTTCCTGGGGCAGGAGCCTGAGGACGGCTTAGCTGGGTCCTCCGCTCCATCTCATCAGGCTGAATCACGGCTGGGGCTCCTGTGTCACCTGTGGCTCACGCTGCTCTGCTGAGGTCATTTAGGTGGTTGGCAGAATTGAGTTCTTGTGGTCGCAGGGTCGAGAGCCCCGTTGTCTTGCTGGCTGCTGGCCTGGGGGGCTCCCAGCTCCTAAAGACCCACCTGGCGGCCTCGTGCATGTCCCTCTGGCCTGGCAGCTGACTTCTCCAGGACCAGCAGGAGATCCTCTGTCCCTTGTGCGGTCTCATAGAGCTAGTGACAGGAGTGATCGTCCCCTTCACTTTCCCAGGCCTGCTTGTGCTGCCGCCAGGGATTGTCCTGGCGTGTACACGGGGCAGCGGGCGCCTTGGGGGCCATCCGAACACTAGCTGCCTCAGCTCAGAAATCCACGTTTTTCTCAGGTGTCTCGTCCTGATGTTTCTCATGATTCACAGACGCCACTTGGTGGAGTGCTGCTTTATACCGTCTATAGGGCAGCTTCACTGAAGAAGTTTTTTCCCAATTAGAGATAGGTTTGTTTTGAATAATGTCTTACTCGTTTAAATATTAAGTAGGGTCCATGCCCAACACAGGGCTTGAATTCACGATGCTGAAATCAGGAGTCACATGCTGTGCCTCCTGAGCCAGCCTGGCCCCCCATTAACATGGACTAAACAGCTAATATCCACTTTCATGTAAAGTCCTTTTATATAGTAAAACCTTATTGGTTTGGACACTTTTAAGATGGCATAAAGCAGTGTTTCTCAGAGTGTGGTCTGTTAACCACCTGAGTCCAAGAGTTGGTTACACACACACACACACACACAAAGCATTATTCCATTTACACACAGAGTTTTGATATTTTGTGTTTATATAATGACTCTGTTTTATTCACTATATAAATGTCTTTCTTCCCTTTTTTTAAGGATATAATTGACACTGGCAAAACAATGCAGACCTTGCTCTCCATGATCAAGCAGCATAATCCAAAGATGGTCAAGGTTGCAAGGTATGTGTATAACATTTTGACATGAGACATTTTCTTCATTTGAAACAGGATTAAGTAGTTGCTTCTTTGTAACGGTCAATGTTCTTGACTCATTTTGTCTTCAAAAAATGTGATCTCAAATAAGATTCAGTAAATCTCCTTTGTAAGTAGTTTTGTCATGTATTATCAAAACCCTTGACTGCAATTGTTTTTGCCTCATACCATTCACATTCAGTTTTTCACCGTGCTCATAATGGGCTCAACTTGTCCTAGGGAGCATGGTAGAGGTTTTGGGACTCTCTTGAGAAAATGAGACCAAGGATCCCGAATTGAGGTTGGAAGGTGGCAGGAAGGGGGTGGGCCCCAAGGACCCAGGTAGTGGTGACATGGGCGAGCCTCACCTCCGTGCCCTGCGCTGTTCGGCTTCTGCTTTATTAGTTCTGCCTTTGTTTCCAGCTTAACTGTAATTGCATTTCATTAGAATTACAGTTTAATCCCTGATTAAAGGTACCAAGGCATAGGGAGCTGGCTAATGGCACAGAGCCTAGCACGCTGTAGGGTGAGATTTGAAGCCTGGCAAGCTGACTCAGACACCATGCTTTATTTACCACCTCAAGTTTCCGGTTGGGTACCATCCCAGGGTGGTTTTTGGGGGGTTTTCTTTTAGACTTTTGCAGTTTCAGCTTTTATTTTTAAATCCTTGACTGCGCTGTGATTTTTGTGTGATAGTACATAATGATGCACTCTTAGGGCTAGAGCACCCTGTAAGCCAGTCGGTGCACTTGCTCATTTCTCTCCACGCTCCTTAGGATTTTAGATGTCAACCTACTGTGACCTAGGATGTCCTCTATCCATAGACCTGGATGTTCTTTTGTACCTCTTTCCTGGAGTATGTTGTGGAATTGAGAGAGACTGCCTCAAGAAAGAGGGATTTTGTGTAGCTGGAGGTGTGACGTGCTCAAAACTACTTAGGTCATTTCTTACAGATAGAGTTGGCCTAAGTCAGTGTTTCTTAACCTTTTCTTCTTAGTCTCTCCCTCGCCATTAAATTTTAATACCTCAGCTACATTGTATCTGCACCGCACACACAGAAAGAGTAAGCATGATAGCTTGTTCTTTTTATTCATGGCAGATTTACGAATGACTAGGTAACCATTTTAATTTAAAAGTTTAATTAAAAATGTAAGAACCATTGGGGCGCCTGGGTGGCACGGTCGGTTGAGCATCTGATTCTTGATTTGGGTTCAGGTCATGATTCTAGGGCCGTGGGATTGAGCCCTGCGTCCAGGCACTGATTGTGGAGCCTGCATAAGATTCTCCCTCCCCCGCCCCACCTCTGTCCCCTGCTCATGCTGTCTCAAAAAATATAAAACTTAAAAACTTAACAACCGATAGGAAGGTCAGACGGAGTGGCTACTTTGTTTGGCAGATAGTTAGGCAGTTTCATGAGAAACAAAACGTGGAACTGTCATAGGACTCCAGCAGTTGCATTTATCTCAGAGAAATGAGAACTTCTGTCCTCACAAAAAATGTGTATATGAAAGTTCGTAGCGGCTTCGTCTGTAATTGCCCCAAACTAGAAACCACCGAGGTGTCCCTCCTCGGTGCTCAGCGGTACAGTCGCTGAGCCATGCAGCCACTTAGATGAGCCTCAGGGGATGTGTGCTGACAGAGCCAGTCTGGAAAGCTTACGTCCCATGTGAGCGCATTCATGCAACCCCCTTAAAGTGACAAAATGGTAGAAATGGAGAACAGATCAGTGGTTGCCAGGGGTGAGGGGGGTGACGGGTGGGTGTGACTGTGAGTAAAGAGATGGGCGGAGAGAGCCTCGCTCACAGGAAGGTCTGTATCTTCAGTGTGATGGCGGTTACGTGAATCCTCGAGTGTGATAAAATTGCAAAGAAGTATACACACAGGCACACACGCACACACATGTATGTGTGAATGACTGGTGGACTCTGGGGAGGGGCAGTTCCCCAATGTCTACGTGAGACCTGCTGATGGTGGCAAGGCACTCATTATGTGAGCTGTTAGCATGGGAGGGACCTGGGGCCAGGGCACATAGGACCTCCCGGCGCACTTTTTGTGACTTGCTGCGAATCTGTAATTCTTTCAAACTGAAAATTTTCAACAAGCTGTTAGCATTGGACTCCATATCTGCTTAGTAACTTAATACGGGCATAGCTCATTTTATTGTGCTTTGCCTCATTGCACTTTGCAGAGACTGTGTGTGTCACAGCCCAGAGCCCTGTGGTGGCCCTGCAGCAAGCAAGTCTGTGGAGACGCCGTGCGTTTTTCTGACAGCATTTGCTCACATCATCTGTGTCACATTTGGATAATTTTTGGAATGTTGCAAAATTTATCATTATTGTACATTTTCTGTGGGGTTCAGTGATTGACTTCCGAAAGCTCAGATGAGGGTTAGCATGTGGTAGCAATACAGTGTTTTTAAATTAAGGTGTGTACGTTTTTTAGACATAATGCTGTTGCAGACTTAATAGACTACAGTATAGTGTAAGCATAACGTTCGTGCACTGGGAGACCCAAAAATTCATTTGGCTCTGTTGTGATACTTGCTTTATTGTGGTGCTCTGAAACCAAACCTGCAGGATCTCTGAGCTGTGCCTATATAACTTACATCTACAGATTGTAAAAAATACAAAAAGAAACCTGCGTCGGTGTCCCATCCACAGCAGTTCTGATGTACGAGTCAGCGGTGCGGTCTGGGTATCTGAGCTTTGTTAAAGTTCGCGGGTGATTCTTTTTTTTTTAATGTTTTATTTATTTTTGAGAGAGAGAGAGAGACAGCATGAACAAGGGAGGGGCAGAGAGAGAACGAGACACAGAAGCCAAAGACAGGCTCCAGGCTCTGAGCTAGCTGTTAGCACAGAGCCTGACATGGGGCTCGAACCCACAAACCGTGAGATCATGACCTGAGCTAAAGCCGGATGCCTAACCGACTGAGCCACCGAGGCGCCCCAGTTCGTGGGTGATTCTGATGTGCAGCTGAGGTCGAGAATCGCTTCATGTCCTCCCCAGGCTTTTAAATATATTTATCTAGGAAGGTATAAAATCATAAGTTTTACCAGGACTGCCCTTAACATGCATAAAGGCTGTCAAAACACTGCCTGCACCTTTGTTAATGGCTGAGAATTTTCAGCAGGTGGTACACACGTGGGTCACAAAATTGCCTCCTGTTGCAGGTGGCTTATCCCACCTGCGATTTTTGCTCCCAAATAAATGCTAGCTCCTCTAGCACGCTAGTTATGCTTTAGCCTAAAGATCTTTGTAAGCCACGAATTAAAGGTCTCAGAAGGTGATGCTCACATCTCCCGCACGCCTTTGCAGCTTTAGGATTGGATTTTCAGGGATTCTGAACTCCTCGTTGGCATTCCCCATTCATTCCTTCTGATTAGCCGCCCTCCGATGGGTGCTTGGGTGCTCAGGGTGCAGCCCTCAGGCCAGTCTATCATGTCCCAGGCGGGGATCAGTCAAGGGCCTTATCTGTGGTGTGAAGTCCCTGCTGCCCCTGCCGGGCAATCCCTGTGACCCAGCTCTCCGTTTCATAGTGTGTCTTGGGGTGTGTTGAGACCAAACATAGTATTCCACATGGAGGTGAAGCCAGGTTTCAGAGCGTTACTGGTCTCTTTTGTGATGCCCTGTCATGTCTCCATATGTCACAAGTGTTACGTTTTGTGATTAACAGCTTGCTGGTGAAGAGGACCCCTCGAAGTGTTGGCTATAAACCGGACTGTAAGTGAATTACTTTTTGTCAATCATTTAACCGTCTTTAACCTGAGCAAGTTTTATAGGAAATGGTGTAGAGCTACTTTAGAGAATATTTGTAGAGAAGGCACATTTGTAAGCATTGGGTTGGAAAGTGATGTGTTCTGTATCTAAGTGATGAATTGTGATTCTTTGTAGTTGTTGGATTTGAAATTCCAGACAAGTTTGTTGTAGGATATGCCCTTGACTACAATGAACACTTCAGGGACTTGAATGTAAGTAATGCTTCTTTTCCTCGCTCTCGTTTGTCAGAACCCGTATAAAACTTTACAAAAGAGAAGAATTGTTTTCTCTTTCCAGCACCTCATAATTTGAACAGACTGATGGTTCCCATTAGTCACATAAAGCTGTAGTCGAGTACAGACGTCCCGAGAGCTGGAACGTGGCCAGGCAAGCGCGACACTACGTGCTGGCTGTAGCAGTAACTGTCCCGTTATTATTGCGGAAGACAGATGTGGTCCTAAATAAGAAATAAACGAACTGGCTCAAGTCTCCTCACTCACTGTCCAGGGGCGGGAGGCCCGGGCGGGCGTTCATGCACGCGGGCGGTGGACCTCCGGCCTGTTCGCGTGCCACGCAGAATGCCTGCCTTGCCTCTTGTTTCAGAATACACTTTTCTAACATGGCTTTCTGCCTTTTTTTTTTTTTTTCTAGCATGTTTGTGTCATTAGTGAAACTGGAAAAGCAAAATACAAAGCCTAAGATGCGAGTTCCAGCTGAGTTTGGGAGTGGCGGCCATCCCCTCGGAACCACCGGGCCCGTGTCCTAGTCCTGGGCCAGCTGCTTATAGAGCTTATTGCATGTATCTCCTAAGGATTTTATCTGTTTTGTATTTTAGAAATGTCAGTTGCTGCATTCCTGAAGGCTTTATTTGCCCTATGAGCCTATAGACTATCAGTTCCCTTCAGGTGGATTGTTGTTTGACTTGTGAGTGGAAACATCTCGTAAACCACACCACTGTTGAATGAAGATAGTGAAACTGTATCTGTAAGAAACACTTAAAGAGAAGATATATTAGTTTTTTAATTGGTATTTTAATTTTTATATATTCAGGAAAGAACAGAAGTGATTGAATATTGGTAATTATACTCCTGTGTATTTAGAAGAGGAAGAAGCAGTCGGTTTTCATATCAATGACAGCATCTACGATATTGTTTTGTTAGATAAGCCATACGTCCTGGAATTATTTTACCGTTTCAGTAGTATTAACTGTAGTTTCTCACTTGTTCAGATGATTTCCGGTGAATCTTTGTCAACAGTTCCTTTTAAATACAGTTCAATAGATTCTGGAAAACTTTGCCACATTTTGAATTCTTCCGTGTAAAAATCCTCACAATAAAGGCTGTCTCTTTAAAAGAAACTATGCATACCTATCATTTCTCTACAAATTAACCTAGTGTAGTTTTCTGTCGGTTACCTTTTCCTTGTCTGTTAAGTTTTAGCAGCTATTTTAGTTGTAATCTTTACCAAGCACAGCAAATAATGATTATCTGGTAGAGTGGGTTGGTGGAGCTAGTGAAATTCTTACCGACACACGGTGCACTCTGTCACGTCTCGGTGTGTTAAAACAGCGTGGCTTTATCTTGGGGTCCCGTTCCTCGGTTCCGATCGCAGCCTCATGTACACCCCAGCGCTTTGCCTGCAGACATGTGATGCTGCCTCTCTTGTGGAGACAATACCTTACTGATTAAAGAGCAGCGCCAACAAAACCTCTTGTTTTCTGGGAACAGGAAGAAAAGGCTTAAACCAAAACTCTCAGTGGCTTCTCTGCCCCAGGTAGGGTCTGAATCAGCAACCACGTGAGCCCCCTGACGACATCAATGCCTCACAAACTTGTGTAATTCCCAGTAGCAAATAGGGAACTTTAAGTCATACTAAGGAATAATTTGTCATAGTTCTAGAACTTGTACAAAACCTTTTCACTTTCGCTCTTTCCTTCGATCTTCATAAATAACTCTGTGACATTGAGGTTGGTGTTGGCACACCCAAGTGTAGTATCCGCCATAAGGCCTGATTCCTCTCCTTCTGTCAACACGTCACCTCCCGGCAGGCTGCCCCATGGGCTGCCTCCCACTGCTTCTCCCCCGCCACCTTTTCATGTGCACTTCCCACCTCCGGTCAGGTGGAACCATGTGAAATGACCACTCTTGTAAGTAAAAAATTATTGGCTGTTGTCAGTTTCAAGTGGCATAACATAAAAACATGCTGTGTTATTTACATTTATATGCATTGCTTACTGTTTGTCTCCCCTGTCCATGTCTTCTAGAACATAAGCCCCGTCAGGAAGATAAGAATGTTTATCTGTTTTGTTCACTGATGTATATACTCAGTGTCTCAAAGATACTGGGAGTTCAGGTGATCATTGAATGAATGAATAAGTGGCTAAGAACTCTGGGTTAGACTGTCCTGACCTTTGCTTGTTGGCCGTATGACGTAGAGTGACGGAATCTTGGAGCCCGTTTCCTCAGCTCATGAATGGGGGGCATGCTGTCTGTCCACAGGCGTGGTGTAAGGCTAATTAGATGCGCTAGTGCAGGTGACACAGGACAGACAGTGTGGCCTGGAACCTAGCGAGAGCTCCATGAACATTAGTTGATGCCGAAAAAGTGAACATTTTTGAGAACGTAGGTGCATGGCCAGTAAGTGGCAGTGAGTTAAAATGAGATCTGATTCTTTCTATGAGGTCATGAAGAAGCCCAGCTGTTTCTTCTGATTCACCCAAACTCCTTGGTCTCTGGTTGGGTGAGGTTTGAGTTGCTTGGTAAACCCATCAGGAACCCAGCTGCCAGCCAGGAAGGAAGGCCCAGGCAGCTCACACACTCTTCTTTTTTCTTTCCTTTTTTAACACTTTTTTAAAATGTCTTTATTTTTAGAGAGAGAGAGAGTGCAGGAGGGGCAGAGAGAGAGACAGAATCCCAAGAAGGCACCGCACTGTCAGCACAGAGCCCAGAACGGGGCTTGAACTCACAAGCCGTGACATCATGACCTGAGCCAAAATCAAGAGTCAGATGCTCAACCAATGGAGCCACCCAGTTGCCCCTGACGTGCTTTTCTCATAAGAGTCCTCAGATCTCACTTCACCTGCTTTTCGTGCATACGCTTCTAATAATTTTATTTCTTTAACCAATTTACAACAGGTTATATGTAATCCATTTATAAGAGGACAGAAGGGACAGACCGATAGGAGCATCAGTAATTTCTAGAACAGCAGTCTGTCAAGGTAGAGGAAGAGTACTGACGAAAAACAGCTAAAGCCTGCTGGGGTCGTCGGGTCATTTAGCAGAGGAGCCAATGGGCAGAAATGGCACACGTCAGTAGTCCTTGGTGACTTTCATTACAGCCTTGCATAATAAGGGATACATGTGAGGAAAGGAAAGTGAAATGTCATTTGCTTCGTTTTAGGAGAGATGGAAACATGGAATCTGAGGAATATTACCACGGGCTGCCTGGGTGGCTCAGTTGGATGAGCTTCCAATTCTTGGTTTCAGCTCAGGTCGTGACCTGACAGTTCGTGAGTTCGGGCCCTGCGTCAGGCTCTGCGCTGACAGCTCAGAGCCTGCTTGGGATTCTCTGTCTCTCCCTCTCTCTCTGCCCCTACCTTCCCTGTTGCTCGCTCTCTCTCGCTTTCTCAGAAGAAAGAAACTTAAAAAACAAACAAAAGGAATATTACCATCCAGGGCAGTGTTGGTGCTTAAAGAAGAGGTAAGCAATGCCCTTACTCAGACAGACAGTTCACGTGCGCCTAACCCTCCATGTGTCCCCGCGTTGTGCATGCTTAGAATATTGTAAGCTTCGTACCTGTAACCAGACGTAGGTCCCCATGTGAACCCCACGCATAAAGACTTTGAGAGAATCTTGCCTACTGCTCTAACCCATGACCTTGGAAAGTTGATGTCCTTCCCTGCCTCTGAGATTCTGGAAACACACTGAGCACCCTGTACGTGCCAGGTGCTGGGGAAGACAGGCAAGGTTCCTGGTTTGGTGAACGAGTCATTGTAGTGGGGGAAAGGGACAGTAAACAAAGTTTCAACCACTGGCAGGCTGTGAAGGACCCGAAACAGCGGAGTGCGGGGGCCTGGGGGGTGAGGTGTAGGCACCGGGCCGGATGAGGTGCTTAGGGAAAGGCACGCTCCTGCAGCACCTGCACGGGAAAGAAGACGGCCACAGGGAGGCAAGGAGTCCCTTGAAGTGGGAGTAGCAAATGCAAACGGTGCTAAGGTGGCAGTGAGCCTTCTGGGGTGTCAGAGGGAGAGAGGGAAGGAGCGGAGAGGGACCCAAGACAAGAGGAGGGCCCGGGCCAGGCTGTGGCTACAAGTGTGGACTCTGCACTGTGACTCGGGCAGGACTTGAAGGTTTTCAGTAGGGAGTGGTGATTAAGATTCTATTTGCATTTTTAGGGGCGCCTGGGTGGCTCAGCTGGTTAAGCTTCCAACTCTTGACCTCGGCTCAGGTCATGATTTCATGGTTCATAAGTTCGAGTCCCGCGTTGGGCTGTGTGCTGACCTGCTTGGGATTCTCCTTCTTCCTCTCAAAATAAGTAAGTAAACTTAAAAAATTTTTAGAGAAAAGATTCTATTTGCATTTTTAAGGGCACAAGAACCTCCCAGAGCAGTTGTGAAAGTAGATACAGGGGCTTCGGGAAGAAAACCAGCCATGTCAGGAGTGACTGCTGTCTAATACATGTCACGTGAGACGCCAAGTGCTTTCTACGCACTATTTTTACTTGCTCTCAGCACCTTTCACAGAAGAGACGGTCTCCAAGGTTCAGCCGTCAAGGTAGTGGAGGGGAGGCTGCCATGGACAAATTGGCCACCATTTCTTCCCCAGATTATTGCAGCCACGTCTCCAGTTTCCAACCATTGCTCCTGTCCCAGTGACTGTCGCCCACACCATCTCCAGACAGCAAAGTGATCGTAATTAAGATGTTAGATTTGCCTCCGTTCCTTCCTGCGGCTCCCGGGTCGGCGGTGAAAGGCCAGGTCTTTCTACAGGTGGATAGTTGTAGGGACACCCCTCAATTCTTACTCTCGGTGCCTGCTTGCTTCTTTTGGATGATGATCTTTTAAAAATATAAATCGGACTGTATCACTTGCCCGGTTAACACTTGAAAACTCAAGCTGTCCCTTGGCCTGCAAGCCCGCACTTGAACTAGCCCCTGGCCACCTGACCTCATTTGCCCTTGTTGCTCACTTTACTCCAGCCAAGCTGCTCTTTCAGTCCCTCAGACCTGCTGGTCCCCCACCCCTTGCCACAGGGCCTCTGTTAACTGCTGTTCCTTCTGCTTGTCACTCCATCCCCCCCTCCATCCACCAGGCTGGCTCACGTACCACCCCAGTGAACCCTTCCCTGGTCTCCTGCAACAGCCTGAAAGTCACCCTCCACGACATGCCCTGTTTCACTTTCCTCGTGGCCCTCAGCCCTGTTGGGCGGTCCGGCCGTCCCCACGGGGACAGGGGAGGAAACAGCCCAGGCAGATGCAGTCTCCACATAAGCGAGTCCGGCGCAATGCAGCTTCCGGCATCCCGGTCCCACAGGGCGACACCACACCCGAGACAGCAGATGACCGCGATTTTCTACCTGGCAGCTCTGTCCCTATTGGGGAGGCAAGGTGGAAAGTCCCACGGGTTAGCCCGAAGCCGGAGGCAGACCCTTGCAAGATGAGCCGGGGGGGGGGGGGGGCAGACTGGGGACGGTTCCTCACCAGGGAGGCTCCCTGGGGTCGAAATGCAGTCGACTTAACGTGCCCTATGTAGTGACATCTGTGGCAGAGTTGGAAGACCCTCGGACCTGCGAGGGCAGGACCTGGCCAGTCTCCCCCCGCCCCTCCCCGGGCCTTCAGCACCTGCAGCCTGGCTACTACAGTGCTAAGTATCTGTTGGATAAACGATAGGAACTTAAAAATCAAACTATTTAAAAATTATATCTGAATTACCTAGAATTAGAAGCAAAACGTTTTTTTTCAGGTGGAGCCAAAAAAAACCACCCCAAAACAAAAAATTCTATTTCTTGTTAATACTAGCTGATACTGAATTATCACCATACGCAATACAGTCATACCAAGTAAGCACGGTAGAATCTTCATGGTACCCCTATGAGGCAGATTTTGTGTTTTTTAAAAACGTTTATTCATTTATTTTGAGACAGAGAGAGAAAGAGTGTGTGTGTGATGCACACAAGCAGGGGAGGGGCAAAGAGAGAATCCCACGCACGCCGGTGTTGTCAGCCCAGAGCCAGACCCTGTCCCGATCACACAAACGTTGAGATCCTGACCTGATCCCTTATCAAGAGTTAGATGCTTAAGCAACTGAGCCATCCGGGCGCCCGAAGCAGATGTTTTTTGGTCTTCCCGATTTTGCAAATGAAGAAATGCAGGCCCAGAGACATTGTGTAATTTGCCTGGGATCACACAGCTAGACGCAACAGATGAGGAATTTGAACCTAGGCAGTCTTATTCCAGAACCTGCCCTCTTAGTTCATTGCCACTTAACTGTTAATGCCCAGCTTTTATCTGCAAACTAATACACTGACAGCATAGAGAAAAATATTAAGCTCATTAAGGGTAATAATTCCAAATGACTTGAACATTCAAACAGCTTTTTGAGGTCACAGCTGGTCTTTAAGAATATAAACTGACTTCTCTAGCACTAAGAACCCTTTTCAAAGACAAGTATGGAGTTCTTCCAATGTGATCTTCACATTTTTCTGCTGCCTTATTTTACGATCCCATGGGCAGCTTCAGACAAAATAACTTCCTGGCATGAAGGATTGTGTGTGTGCTCTTTGCCATTTTTAAATGTGAATTTTATAGAGCCTTCAAACCACTTGAAAGAGTAATGATTTTTTAATGGTTTTTCATTATTATTTGTAACTTCAAGCATTACCGATAAAAACTGCCAAATTCTTTCAAGTTTTCTCTTTACGCAATATGGGTATACTTCATAACGAGCCTCGTCGTTGTGATTCATGACTGAAGAGTGACTTTCAAACTTGGTAGCTTTACAGTGAAACTGCGTGTCCTGACGGGTTTCCCCCCCACTCTTTCCTTCGTTACGACAACCCTTGCAAGCTTTGGTTCAGTTATATTGCACATGGCTTCCTCTGGAGCACTCGTCCTGCATCTACCCAGCGGCCTCTCTGTCCTATGCTCATGCCCCGCTCTTTTTCAAGTGCTTCCCTTTTCCCCGGCTCCACAGGACATTGCAGCTTCATCTCGTAATATCCCCGCCCCGGCCCAAAATCAGCCATCACTTCAAGGTGCCCTGGTTTGTTTTCAAGAATGGTGTTAGACACCAGGATGCGGCAGGTTGCTCCCGATGGGGTGTCCCGGCTTCCAGGTCCTCCCAGTGGGCAGAGCTAGAAGATTAAGCATGCCCCCTCACACGCGTATGCACACCCCCCTATGTTTGTATCTGTCTACACATGAAAATGAAGAGTTCACACTGGCGTCTGCTCTAATCCACACCACAGGATTCGTTCTAGCCTTCTCCTACCCTTACTTTTGAGCTTTTTGCTTTGGAAAATCTGGCTCAATTCACTACCTTCTTCAACCCTAGGATCATAAAAGTGCTTACATGTGCCTGTACCAGACTTAACTAGGCAGAGCCCAGTGTTTGTACGCAGATCTTTTTGCTATAAGCCTTACAGCATCCAGTTGAAATACTGTTGTTCGGAATCAGTTTCTTCTCCATCCCTTTCAGCATGGCTGTGTTAGTCACCTGTCCTACAGGCTGATTCATGTTTGTGTATTTTATTTAGACTTCTGTATCCTACTTGTAATTCGTTATGAGGGCGGAACACAATAAGAGAGCAATCCAAAACGGTCTACTCAGGGATATTTTGTTCCCTCCCCATCCCCACCATCTCGTTCCCATTACCCCTGCTTTTCACTCCCCTCTCCCACCCGCTCTGAGCATCGTCTTTCTTGTTTTTAGTGGCAGTTACGTCTGTGCCGAGCACATACTACAGGTAGGCACTTCGAACACATCGCTTCATTCCTGTTCACAACAGCCCCCTGAGGTAGGTGCTCATTGCCGCCATTTTCTTAGAGGAGGGGGTTAACCCCCACAGATGTAAGGAAAGTGTCCAAGGTAACATCTTGGAACGTAACCAGTACTCCCAAACTGGGATCTGACCCTAGGACCAACATTCGTGCCACGTCTTCCTCAATATTGTCTGGTCCTTCCTCAGACTGGGTCTCCCTGAAGCTCGGTGCATCAGAAGTCACCTTTCTGAAAGCATTCTGTTAATTGTTAGAACCCTTGTTCTAGTTACTCAGGTGCGGTTAGACAAAGTCCACAAGAGGCCACCTCGCCTTTGGTTGGAACCTGGGGGAAGATGTTGCCTTCAGTGGATCCCACCCTCCCCATTTTCAAAATGTGTTTATATGTGTTACTTGTAAAGTTGAAAATCTACCAATTTCTTTCAAAGGTCACTGAGCCCTCATTGAAAGCGGTTATGTGCGGTCACCTCGGTTACAGGGGCGACCGCATTTGGCATTGTCGCTGTTCCCTTCAGTGGATGGTTATGGGGCCTTCCTATGTCTCAGGCTCTGTGCTGGGCATTTGAGAGATAGAGCTGAATGCAGACGGTCCCTGCCCTTGAAGGGCTTCCGGTCTAGGAGGCGAGAGGGGTCAAGTGTACAGGTGTTGTAATGCAAGGCAGGGCTCCATTGTGCTGGGAGAAGAGGGTGCACGGAATGTAACGCAAGTTCAAAGAAAGCTCAGAACAAGGAGGGGGAGGAGCAGGGGGAGAACAAGGAGGGGGCAGCGGGGGGCATTCTGAAAGAAGCTTCAGGGAGAAGCAACATTTCACCTGCGACTTTGCAGGATGGGAAAGGTTTGGATAGGCACGTAGAGAGGAAGGGAGACTGGGGGAAAGTTTTCAGCCACAGGGTCTCTGCTTGAGCAGAGGCATGGGTTAAAAAAAATCACAGGGCAGTGTGGGAAAAGGCGAGGAAGCTGTTTTGGCCATGGCACAGAGGATGTAGAGGGGAGCGATAAGAGACAAAGCTGGAGAAGTAGATTGGGGTCATCTTAAGGGCTTATGTATCTATTAAGATGTTCTAGGCTTCCAGTCAGATGGCCCAGTTCAAACTGGCTTAAACAACAAGGAGTTGTATTGGCTATGGAATCGGAAGTCCACGGGTAGCTCAAGCCTGATGCGCCTGATCCACTGCTCCATTCTGATGCCAGGCACCCACGTGATCTCCACCCCATGCTCTGCTGTCTGCACTGCCAGCTTCACCCTCTGGCCGGCCCTCCTGCCGTCAGGTGAGGTCAGTTGAGTGCAAGCTCCATGGAGAGTGGCTTTCTGGGTCATCTTTCTTTTAGAAGGGTCAAAAATCCCTCTTTCTGTCTCACTAGCCAGAATGGGCTCAAATGTTCCATTTCTTAACCAGTCACTGGTGGTTGGGGGTGGGATTGCCCTTTGCCCCATCAGACCCACTTTCGGAGCTAAGATTAGAGTCCATTTCCCTTGGGACCCATAGAACAAAATCTGGACTTGGCGAAGAGGAAGTAGAGTAGCGGGGAATTGGTGCTCGGGAGGCAACCGGCAACCTCTGTGGCCTCAAGTGCCCAGAAAGTGGAGTCTTGTGCTCATTAAGTGAAAAATGGGGAATGCGGAAAGTTTTTAAGTTTGATACAGTAAAAATATTCCTGTTTTTCTGAGCATCTAAGATACTACCCAGTGTTGGTCCAAAGGGACAAACAACCTGATTTCTTCAACAAATAAATTGCAAGGAAGAACAGAAAGAGGAAACCTATAAAGAGAGACTTAAAGAAATATCAACCAGTAGCAACGTTTGGACCTCATTTAGATCCTGATTCGAGTAAACTTTAAAATACACATCTCTGGGGCGCCTGGGTGGCTCAGTCAGTTAAGTGTCCAACTTCTGCTCAGGTCATGATCTCACAGTTCATGAGTTTGACTCCCATGTTGGGCTCTGTGTGGACAGCTGGGAGCCTGGATCCTGCTTCAGATTCTGTGTCTCCCTCTCCCCCTGACCCTCCCCTGCTCATGCTCTGTCTCTCTGTCTGTCTGTCTCTCAAAAATAAATAAGCATTAATAAAAATCTTAAATACACGTCTCTGACATGAGACAATTGGAAATGTGAACACTGACTTGAACATACATTGATACCAAGGAATTACTGTGGTTTTAAAAGTGTTGAATAATATGTTGTGGTTATGGTAAAAAAAAAAAAAAGAAAGAAAGAGAGAGAGAGAGCGTCCTATCTTTTAGAAATACATGCCAAATTATGTACAGATGAAAATGGCTTGATGTCTCGGATTTGTTTCAAAATAATACAGCAGTCAGGGGAAATTGGTAGTCATGACCGTGAAATTGGTTATGAGCTAATAATTACTGAAGCTGGGTGATGGGTAAATGTGGAGTTCATGATACTATTCTACCTTTTTCCATGTTTGAAATTTTTCATAATAAGTTGTTTTTTAAGAAAGGGGCGCCTGGGTGGCTCAGTCAGTGGTGTATGTGACTCTTGATCATGGGGTTAAGAGTTTGAACCCCACATTGGCTGTGGAGTTCACTTAAAAATAAAATCTTTAAAAAAAAAAAGGAAGAAAAACAAGTTATCAGGACAGGCCTAAATGAGAAGGTGACATTTGCTGCAGAGTGCTCAGCATGTACAGGGCTGCCTACCACGATCTGGCATTAAGAATACTAAAAAACATACTATCCAGGGACTGTGATAGATTGAAGATGGCCAAAAATTCTTTTCTAGTCTTGCCATGAAGAGGGGGATCAAACTCCCCTCTCCTGGAACCCAGGCTGGCCTTCGAGGTTGCTTGGCAATTGATGACAGTAGAAGTGATGTTCTAGGACCATTGAGGCTAAGTCATAAAAAGCTTTATAAGCCTTGTTTTAGCTCTCTTGGAACACTCTGGAAAAGCTGAGCTACCATATGAGAAATCTGACTACCCAGAGTTGGTCATTCAGGAAGCCTCCAATAAAGAGTCCCAGCTGTATTCAATCTTTTTCCCCGGCCCCCCCCCCCCCCCCA
>PJEM01016751.1:0-24604 GCA_004023845.1 Helogale parvula | reverse complement strand
TGTGTGTGTGTGTGTGTGTGTGTGTGTGTGTGTGTGTGCGCGCACCCGCACGTGCACATGCGTGGACGTGTGTGTGCAGAGGAAAGCTAAAAATCCAAGCTGTGGTAGACCAGCATAAGCTGCAATTTTCTGGAAAACACAGCTCACCTTGTCTGCAGTTGGTGCTGTGCTGGCAGGGGCAGGCGGTGTCCTGAGAGAGAAAAGACTTTAGCTCTGACGGAGCATTCCAACCCCAGGAGCTTCGGAAGTGGGGAAGCCTCCTGTCCTCTCCCTCGCAGGCGCCCCTGTCTCTGCAGCGGGCTACTCCGAATGGCCCAGAACTGCAGAAAAGTGTGGGCAAGGAGGGGCCAGGGGAGCAAGGAAAATGGTGTGGCAGGTCTGTGAGTGCACTCACAGACGCGTCTCGGAGCGCCGCGGATTGCGAAGTGTTCAAATGTTCACACAGAAAACGTGTGTGTTTATAGGAACTGCGGGTTTTAAACATGCCCGCGCCGACCACTAACGGCTCTAGCTCGGTTTCTTGAGACTTGAGATGCTGTGTGGCCAGCACTTGACCAAACTGAGATAAATAGGGTTCCCTTTTAAGAGCCCGCGTGTTACACACCAGACCGCACGTTTCGCTCATTTTTATGGAGTTGGTGAGACCCAGGCTGCCACAGAAAGGGAGGTCAAGTCCACTCATTGAGAGCCGACCAGCAGGTAATCGTTGAGTCCCAGTCGGTGCAAATTGTTGGCGAGAGGAAAACGACGAGAGCTGTTCTTTCAGAGGACTTGAAATACAGCTCTAAATACCTCCCAGGACAACCAGCAAAGCAGAGCTGCGAATTTTTCCTGCCAGGCCGGGGTTCCGGGGGTGGCAGAGCTCCTGTCCCCGGAGATGTCAGGGTCGGCTCCAGCTGGAGCAGTTAGAAGGGCTTAAAACCCCGGCTGAGCTGTTTACACCGCAGGGAACTATTTAGGCTTGTTCAATCAAATTTCAGAAAACACCTTTTTTAGTTTCAGAAAACCTGCGGGCGCAAAGATCATCTCTGAAACGAGCGGCGATGGAAACAGAAGCCAGTGTCTTCTTTCCAGTCAGCCTGATACCTTCACCGCAGATAACTTCACACATAAACCCTCTGTGTCCCTCAGGGAAAGAAGTGCGTTTCCACCAGCTAGTAAGCCGCGGGCTGCAGGGTGCGGCTTGGTGATGCCAGTTGATAACACTGTGTCGCACATTTGAAAGTTGCTAAGAATGTGGATCTCACGGGGCACCTGGGGGCTCGGTGGGTTAAGCATCTGACCCCGGCTCAGGTCATGATCTCAGGGTTCGTGGGTTCGAGCCCCGGGTTGGGCTCTGGGCTGACAGCTCAGAGCCTGGAGCTGCTTCAGATTCTTGTGTGTGTCTCTCTTTTTGCCCCTCCCCCGCTCACTCTCTCTGTCTCTCTCAAAAAAATGAATAAACATTAAAAAAATAAAAAAGGAATGTGGATTTCACAACTCCTTCCTCATCAAAAGGAAAAAAAAATGCACTGCACCAGATAATTAAGCAAATGTTAGGATTTTGTTTACTATGAAAGCAGGTTAAACCTGGTGTGATGAATATTTCATCAATTAATATTGTTAATTTTTGTTTGTTTAAAAACAGCTCTTGCCATTTGAGAGGGAAAGAAAAAAACATTTTCATGAAAAAGGAATATTTCTCCCTTAAAAGGAAAGCTCTTAGTTGTAATTCAAAACATTTTAATTTCCTTTTAAAATGTAAATCAGGCTCCCCAGCTGATCTAAATTGGTGGAAGGGAAACCGCCAGGGAGAAAGAGCGGCCCAGGATCTTACCAAGGAAACCAAGATGCCTGGCACTGATTTTTTTGCCTTTACCAATTTCTGGAATTCTCTCACTCCTTCACTGGCCTGCAGGTTTACTGCTGGCACCCCAGTGCAGGACGCGAGCTTGGGGAGAGCCTGGGGCGGGACCTCGGCCCTTTGCTGTTGTCCGGAGACTAAGAGTGGCGGACCGATATATTAAAGACGCTCTAGTATTTGCGTTGGAAGTTCAACGGTGAAAACAACCACCACCACCAACACGGTGCTTGTGCAAAAGGAACTTAGAAACAGAAGGGACTCGTTGAAAACTGGCCTTGGCCTCCATCCTAGGGTGCCCGGAATCCGCCCTGTATGAGACAGCACTTGCTCTCAGGAGCACACGGCTCACAGGAGAGAAGGAGCTTGCAAGCACAGAGACTGCCTGGCAGAGGGGGACAGGGTGCTGTGGGGACAGAGAGCTGAGGGCGTCCTGATTGGAGGGCCCTGAACAGTTCCCACAGGGGAGCCAGCAGGAGTCTCGAGGCAGCCAGGTGCTTCCAGCCTGGGTACCGGGAACCCGGGCTTGGCAAGCCCCCGCTGGCCAGCTGAGGGCCCCAGAGCACCTGGGGCACCTCCAGAGGCTGCTGTCAGAAAATAGCTCAGGGTGAGGGCTGGGGGTGCTGTGAGGAGCGACAGTTCTCCTGGGCTCACCGACAGGATTTCCTGCTTATCCTTTAGTGTGAACCCCTGCAAAAGACAACACACCCGAGAGGAGGGAGACAAGGTGGAAAGGCAGGGAGACGCCAGGTCCTCTGGTGCCGCTGGGCGTCTGTGTGACCGGGGTCAGAGGGCGGATGTCCTCTGCCGGGTGGGGACAGGTGGGAGGCCGAACTGAGACTGAAGCTGTAGGGCCTGGGTGAGGCAGGGGTCAGATGGCTCCATTCTGGATTGGAATGGGGTGTGTGTGTGTGTGTGAGAGAGAGAGAGAGGGGAGAGAGAGAGATTGGGGCTGGTGGTGGCAGGTGGTGGGTCCTTGCCCAGAGAAAAGCGAGAAAAGAGCAGAAATAGACCCCCTACTCTTTGGTAAGCACTGTGGTTGGTAAGGGTGCCGGCGCCCTGTGGTGTAGACATGATCCAATCAACCATGCAAAGAACAGAAACCCATCAGGTATCAGAAGCGCCACGTATCTCAAGAGCTGTGCACTGAGCGTTCAGGGGGTCTGGGGCGGCCTCTCTGGGGAGGGCAAGCTCCCCCGGGGTCTGAACGGCAGGAGCCCGGAGTGCTCAGTGCCCAGGCCGAGGGAGCAGCAGGTCAGAGGACAGAGCGAGGAGCCTGGGCTCCCAGCAGGGCTCCGGTGTGGAGGCAAGCCGACGGAGCCCATGGGCCAGCGTGGGGCTTCGTAAGTTGGGGGGAACTTGTACGTCTCGCGCGAGCAAGGAAAGCACCTGGAAGGTTTGGGGCCCAAGGGGGTCATGTGCTCTGTGATCTAAGAAGCTCATCCTGGCTGCGTACTGCAGAGTGAACTGAGGTGGGGACCGAGGACATGCAGGCCGCTGTGGTGGGCAGGACAGGGGACGGGGGTGACCGCTTGGAGACGGAATGTGGCTCCGGGGTGCTGGGAGGCAGAATCTGCCGGATGAGCAGGCGGATGAGCAGGTGGATCGGGTGTGTGGATGAAGGGAGGGAAGAGGCAAGAGCAGTGCCCGGGCTCTCGAAGGAGCAGGTGGGTGAGAAGAGGTAGGACCGGCGCCCCCAGTGGCCACTAGCGGGAGTGAACGCACGCGCCGGGTCCACGCACAAATACACGGACCCGCAAGGGGGGGACACTTGGAAGCCCCCAGTGCCAGAGTGATGAGAAGGGCCCAGCAGGAAGAGGTTGTGAGGGGGTGCGGTGCCCGGAGCCGACGGGGATGGGGGCCTGGACGCCGCCGGAGGGCGGCGTGGCGGGGGTGCCAGGGCTGCACACGGAGGACAGAGCCGGAGCGACAGACCATCTAGTAAGGAGGTTGTTCAGTGTTTCTGCCGGGACAGGGTGGGAGGCGCCCAAGGCCACAGTGCCAGTCGGTCACAGGTTCATCCTGCGTCTGTGTTCGGCCGCTGTCCCACTCACTGGCGGTAACCACGTCCGCGAAGAGCTCCTCCTCGCCTTCGGGGAGCTGCTGTCTAACGTGGGGTCCAGACAAGAGCGAAAGCCACTGGGACGCCTTGGGGCAGGAACGTTGGAGAGGCGCGCAGGGAGAGGACACTTGCACAGCATCACCACCCACAGACAGCTCCATGCCCCCTCTGCCTTCTGCCTCTGCCCCGGGTCCCCTCCACTCCCGCCGGGCCAGCTGTCTCCTGGGATGGGGGGCCTTTCCTTCCAGGGGCTCTTCACAGGCCTCCCAGAGTCCCCTCCTTCCCCGGGGCTTGCTCACCACCCCCCCCCCGTGCCCCCCCCCCTCCCCCCCCAACGCCTGGGCGCGTGTACTTTTCCACTTAGTGTGTGTCTCCCTTCCTTCCCTGAGCAGGAAGCATGTTTTATTCATTTTCTTAACCTCAACGCCTAGTACACTGCCAAGCGATTAGACAATAAGTCTAATGAATAAGTAAGCGAAGGAGTTCAGGTGGGAGAGTATGATCAAAACGGTCCTTGAAGAACATTAATTTTCTCAAAAGGAAGGCAGTAACGAAAGAAGGAACGCAGTTGTCAAGTCTTAGCATAACTTGAAACATCATCTGATTCACCTTGTTTTTCTGTCTGGTCCAAATGCGCTCTTTGGCAGCAAGGACCGGGGCATGAGTTACCGAGGACACCGTGCGCCCCTCACCAGGGCCGCCGGGGCGGGGAGCTCAGGGCGCAGCCAGCTCCGTGGGCTGATGGGAAGGAGGGAGACGTGTGTGCAGAGCATTCTGGATGCCTCGGTTTTGTTTCCTGAGGCAGTGATAAAAAGCTTTTTACTTTGACAAAAACATTTTCCACGCTAGCAAAGAGAAAGGGCTGCTTATGAGGCGCTGAAACAACGCCATGTGTTAGATATCATGAATTATTTATAAAAATACGAGCACATTTGGACTTTGGAAAGTTGCTAAGTACCATGTAAGAAGCAATTTTGCGCGAAGAGCGGGCACTCTGCTGGCAAAGAGCATCGCGAGCGGATGGAATTCAGGTTGAACGTATTTGTACGTGAGACAATTACTGTTTCTTTATAATTCCAGCAGCTTCCAAAATAAACATTTAAAATGATATCCACTCCGGTTTCCTAGGTTTTGTAATTACATATTTTATCATTGCCGTCAGGATTCTGTTCATTTTCAGAGTTTCTTTTTGTTCCAAGACCAGAAGTTCACTCTCTGAAACCTTCTTGTCTCACCAATCATCATGGATAATACGCTTTGCGTATCATGATTAAGTGTATCCAACTATTTTAAGGCAGATTAAGGAAAGACCTCATTAAAAAATTTGTTTAATGGTTTTTATTTATTTTTGAGAGACAGAGACAGTGCGAGTGGGGGAGGGGCAGAGAGACAGAGGGAGACACAGAATCCGAAGCAGCTCCAGGCTCTGAGCTGTCAGCACAGACCCCGACGCAGGGCTCGAACCCATGAACTGTGAGATCAGGACCTGAGCCGAAGCTGGACACTTAACCGACTGAGCCCCCCAGGTGCCCCTAGGAAAGACCCCGTTTTAAAACCTCAGCAATGAAAACAGTGTGGTGCTGGCATGTGACCAGATAAACCAGTGCGGCAGAATAGAAAACTCTTAAAACAGACCCAGACACAGAGAGGAATTTAGACTAGTTTAAAGGTGTCATCTCTTCTACGAGGAGTAAAAATAGACTATTGAATAGAATGATTTGGGGACAACTAGGAAGTCACGCAGAAAAAAACAAAACCGACTCCCGTCCTGGAAAGAGGCATTAACCTCTCATGTCACAGCATCGGGCTGATACATAAAGGGCTCCCGGAAACGGTGAAGTCAAAGGACAATAAAAGAAGTAAAAGTAAATGAACCTAATAAAACATCGTCAAAGGACATGAACAGGTAGTTCCTAGAAAAAGAAATAAATGGCTATGTAAAAAAATGAAAAGATGGTCAACCTCATTCTGATAAAATACATGTGTTTTACAACAACGCCACAGTACCATTTTCACCTGTCAAGATTTGCAAAGATTAATAAACTATAATACACACTGGCAAGTCTTGTGTTCCCGTACTTTCCTGGTGGGAGTACCAGTCAGTACTGCCTTCGCAGGAGGCTATTTGGCAGTATCGATCAGTATTAAAAATGAATGTACCCATTGAGCCAATAATTCGTCTGGGAATTTATCATTCAGGTACAGTCACACAGCGGCAAAATGACTTAGCGATGTATAAAAATATTGCAGCATCGTTTGAAAGAGAGTCGTGAAGACCAGGCAGAGGTCTGTGCACAGGGGCCTGGCTGAATGAAATTTGCAGGAGTGACGTGAATGTACGAATGATCTCCCAGGGGCATTGCTATATGAACAAAGGGAAAAAAGGAAAATATGTAACTGCACACATACACAGTCCTGTGACACACTGTATCCGTTTGCAGATCGCTCCTGGAAACTGGGCGGAAACTCAGGGAAGCACTGAGCCCTCCTGCTCAGTGGCGTGGGTGGCAGGGGGACCCCAGAGCTGTAGAGAGACTTCCTGTGTATCCTATTTGTAGGTGTTGAGTTTTTTTTAAATGTTTGCTTATTTTTGAGAGAGAGAAACAGTGTGTGGGCCAGGGAGGGGCAGAGAGAGAGGGAGACACATAATCCAAAGACAGGCTCCAGGCTCTGAGCTGTCAGCACGGAGCCCAACACGGGGCTCGAACCCACAAACCGTGAGATCACGACCTGTGCTGAAGTCAGATACTTAACCGACTGAGACACACAGGCGCCCACGTGTTGAGGTTTGAAGAACATCTATAATCTATTCAAAAATTAAATTTCCAAATAGGAATTTACTGAAATGCCAGCTAGCTGCCAGGCGCCCTACTCTCTGGCTGACGCTATCTTCCCTTGTCGGTGTATTTTTTATCGTCTTCCTATTGAGATCACAGTTTGATGTTCCAGCCCCTGAACTCTGTCCACTTGAGTTCCGCCTTCCTCCAGCCGCCCACGCACGTCTGCACAAGCTCCCGAATGTCAGACCGTGAATATCAACAACAGTCACGTGCTGATACCCGTCACCTCATCAGCTCCTTGTCTGTCTACATCATGCACCGGCCTGAAAATGGGGAAAAAGCCCCACTTCTATTTTAATGGAATTTCTGACTCTGGTACAGCCTCTGGTTCACATTTAAGATACGCAGTATTGCTGAAGCCCCTGGAGGGCTGCCCAGCCTGCTTCATCTGGTAGGAATCACTACGCGTTGGCAGGGGCCCGAGCGCGCTCCCCGCGAAGACGGGGGCTGTGCGTTCTGACACTTCCAGTGAACGGAGATGTAGCCTCACGTCCTCTCACTCGGCAGCATTCCGCAGAGGCCGCGGCGGGTTACGATCACGCTCTCTCGCGTTGCAACGCTTCGACTTCTCACTGAGGGCAGGGACAGTGGGGACTCATGCCTTCATTCATCCGTCGGCAGACACTCGCCGAGCTGGCGTGAGAGCTGCGCCTGGCGGACCAGAGCAAGGCCAGCCCTTGACCTCCAGAACCTCTGCTCTGGCTGGGCCTTCTGTGGAGGGGCTGAATTCTTCAGACCCTCACATTTTCATCTCTTCCCTAATTTTATTTTGAGTTTAATGTTAATACTGTTTCTCTCAGTCTCTGAGTGGGTTTCTTCCTTCCTCCCTGGTTTGGATTCCAGCCCTGCCCGTTTTCCTGTGTTTCGCTTTATCCTGCTGACATTTTCTCTGTCTTATCACTTAATATTATTTCCCCCCAGTCCAGCCACTGGTTTTATTTTGGCTGCTACTTCCTTCCTAGTTACTGGATTTTGTGAGGACCCTTTCCTAACCTGAAATGTCAGCCTTCTGTCCTCACACGCTTGTTTGGCCCACACATCCGTGCCCCGGGGTCTCCACGCGCCCCGCACCCTAAGCCTCACGCCTGTGCCGCTTGTTTGCATTTAGCTAGGCTTCTTTCTTGAAGGCCCGATTTTCCCAAGCAGGTGCGGTGTTCAGGGAAAGCCCTGATGACCGTGGCTGTCCCCTCACCGCCACGGGGACAGGATGGAGGGGAAGGAGGTGGAGCCCTGCCTTGCAGGACTTGTCAGAGCCCTAGGGAAATCCTTCTGTTACAGTTAGCCCTCATTAGCATTAGTGCTCCAGTCAAATTAAGTTTCTCCTAAGATTCTGCCGGAGCTGTGGCGTTTTGGCACCTTCTGTGTTTCGTAACTGTTCTGTTCTCTTTATCAAATGGGCCATCGTTAGGAAATCTGTCACTTTCCCCCCCTAAGTGATTTTTTAATTTTCTTTGTTTTGTGTTGGAACGTTGGAAGATGTCTCCTCGCCAAATCTTTGAGACTCGGAATTGTTATGACTTCTCGTATCTGGGTGCAGTCTGGTGGGAAGGCCTCACGTTGCTAATACAGGGAGCCACTCCGTATGGGCTTTCGGGATCCCCTAAACCTTTTACAGATGCCGTTCATTATTAGATAGAAACATGCTGCCCACAGGAGGTGCGTCTGCGGAAAGAGACACTGATGGTTTCCTCTTGTTTATTTTTTTGTTTTCTTTATTGCCACAGCGTTGGCCCTTGTTGGTATTTCCCAGTGTCTGGGCACTGGCAGCTTCTCAGTAAGAAAAAGCTGTGCTAGAAGTGGGGACGCATCTCTAGGGGTGCCTGGGGGCTCATCGGGCTGAGCATCCAACTCCTGGTCTCAGCTCAGGTCATGATCTTGCGGTTCGTGAGTTCAAGCCCTGCATCGGGTTCTGTGCTGGCAGCAGGAAGTTGCTTGAAGACACTCTGTCTCTGCCTGTCTCCAACTCATGCCGACTCTGTCTCTCTCCACAGGAATAAATAAACTTAAAAAATTAAAAAGAAAAAAGAAGTGGGTGTGTGTCTCTGTTTGTTAAGCCCTTACCAAGGACCTGGTGTGGCTGGTGGTTGGTGAGTAGGACCTGCCCACGTTGGACTGTGTGATGTTGCAGTAGTGGGATGAAACGAGATAGCGTCAAGTGTGACACTGGTGCCTTGGAAAGTACGTGCCAAAGCCCGTGGCTGTCATGGCCGCCTGGGACGCCGAGTGAGCCCCGGGAGCCGGTCGTTCTCGAAAGGGTGACATGGCCGCCCCCGTGGGGACCTTTGCAGGTGGAGGGGATGAAGCAGAAGGCACCTACAGCATCCACTTGGCTGGGAAAGGTATTTCTTTATAGTTACAGGAAGTACAGCTTCTGGAAACCCTGATACCAGGAAATGGCTGGAGTCGGAGAGCAGTTCCACTTTCTTGGCAAAGAATTAAAGGGCAATGTGTTGAAAATAAAAGGGAAGAATTTTGGAAAGAGAAAGAACTTAAAAAAAAAAGTAATTGTCATTAGAATTCTTCCATTTAGGGGAATCTGTGTTTTGAGTTGCTCTTATAGTCATTTTTCCCCATTTATAGATCCCCGCCACCCCCAGCAGACGTGACCTCTCTTCTCCTGTGTGTCTGAACTGTTCACATTCCCTTGGCCTGACTACAGAGGCGTGTTTGCGGGGGACCTGCTTGAGGTTGGGGGGGCTCTCCAGCCGGAGGGGGGCTCGCAGCCGGGGGAGGGTTCAGTGAAGGGTGTGCTTTTGGAAGATGTACCTCAGTCTCTGGGACCTTGTCCCGAGGACCCTGTAGCTCACACTCAGCTGGTGTGGTTTACCTTTTGTTCTTGCAACTCGTCATTGACTTCAGGATTTTTCGATTGTTGGTCTATATTCTTGTTCTTTTTTTTTAATGTTTATTCATTTGAGAGAGAAAGAGAGACTGTGTACACGTGAGCAGGGGAGGGGCAGACAGAGAGGAGGGGACAGAGGACGCAACGAAAGCTCTGTGCTGACAGCAGTGAGCCCATGTGGGGCTTGAACTCATGAACCATGAGATCATGACCTGAGCCAAAGTCAGACACTTAAAGGACTGAGCCACCCACGCACTCCTGTTGGTCTATATTCTTAGCTAACTATATGAGTGGTCTTACTCCTATATACGTATTTCATTTTTCTTTTGGAATTTAACTCCAAAATTAAATTTTGGAAAGGTAAGAATGTACCCATGAGCAATTGTCTCCTTGAAGGTAAATTTTGAGTCTACATTTTATTTTATTAAAAATCTTTTTAATGTTTATTTTTGAGAGAGACAGAGCATAGGTGGGGGAGGGGCAGAGAGAGAGGGAGGCACGGAATCTGAAGCAGCTCCAGGCTCTGAGCTTGAAGGACAGATGTGGGGCTCGAACCCGCTGATCATGATCATGACCTGAGCCAAAGTTGAAAGCTCGACCGACTAAGCTTCCCAGGTGCTCCTATTTTATTATTTTTTCAAAGATTTTATATTTAAATAATGTCTACACCCAACATGGGGCTCAAACTCACAGCCCTGAGATCAAGAGTCACATGCTCTACTGAGCCAGACAGGCGCCCTATGAGTCTACATTTTAAACACCTTTAAAAAACATTCTACCTGGGGAGCCTGGGTGGCTCCATCAGTGAAGCACCTGAAGCTTGGTTTCAGCTCAGGTCATGATCTCACGTTCTGGGTTTGTGAGTTTGTGGGTTCGAGCCCTACATCAGGCTCTGCACTGACAGCGCAGAGTCTGCTTGGAATTCTCTCCCTCTCTCTGCACCACCCCCAACTCATGCCCAGCTGTTTGTTCTCTCTCCCTAAATAAGTGAAAAACAAACAAACTTAAATCTGGTTTGCATTGATCTGAAACCTATGAGTGAGTTATATGATTTTAATTTAAAACATCACCAATAATCTGAGGAGTTACACTTTGATCTGTTACGACAGCTCGGAACCCTTTAATGCTGTGCAGTGGACAAGAACACGGGGAAAAATGATGTGATTGGCTTCTGCTTTTCGGTAGGTAATCGTTCATGAACATTGAAGGAAATTCAGACAGGCCTTCAGCTGCGCCGCCGGTGAGGGCCCTCCCCCTTCCTTCTGTTCTTTGTGCCGAGGGCCTGGAGGTGGACGTCCGGGTCCTAAGCTGCCGGCCAGTCGTCCCCCTGCCCCTGACGGCGGGAGCGCGGGGCTGGCTATCCACGTGTCTCACACTCCTGCCGAGTGTTCGGGAGGAGTCGCTTGTCGAGCGTGTGCTGAATGAGGGTCCCCAAGAAGTAGTGTGGGGCATGGGAAACACGGGCTTTGGAGTGAAGTCTGGGCCCAGATGTTAACTCTGCTTAGTTCCCGAGGTCCCCGGTTTCCTGCGCTGTGAATGGGGCGCTCGGTAGAGGTTCGTTTCGCTCAGGACCCTTCCTCCTGGGGGGAAATCAGCCGATCTCTTGTAAGTCCTCCTACCTTGGAGTTTTCTTAGATTGAACACATTTTACTTTTGTAAAATTTTTGTTTTGATTCTTTCCTAAGGATGAGAAGCCCAGTGCAGGTTTTTAGTCTAAAAAACGGAAGATAATACAGAGCACTTTTCAGAAATCGTTAGCACATCACTTCTGGTTTTCAGAGGAAACGGACTAAATGACAGGGTCTGTAGGGAATGTCCTTGTGGCACTGGGGCTGCTGCATCGGGACCCCCGGGTCCTGCTCGCTGGCCTGGGCCAGGCTGGCCGTTTTCCAGAGAAGATTCCAGCAGGTTCCTGTTTTAGGATTTGACCTGCTGTGCAGCTGGCTGGGCGATTTTTCCTTTCCTCTCCTTTCCTGACTTGCTAAGGAGGGTCCGGGGCGGAAGAATCTGGAAAGCCCTGGAGGCGTGCCTGGTACTTGTTCTGGGTGGAGACTCGTGCTGGGCCCCTGGCCGTGAACTGCTCCGGAGCTCTTGGCCATTACTCCTCTGGGTTTTCCCGGACATGAACGTGGCCGTGCGTCTGTGAGATCACGCTGAGGTCAGAGCTGGCTGCGCTCCTTCTCCCCGGGACTCGGTTTCCCCACAGAGAGATCTGGAAGAACTGCAGTTTGGCGTTCCCTGCAAGCACCGTTTGGGATGAGGGCAGTGACGTAGATGAGGAGTGATTCTGGTAGCAGGGGGGCAGCGATGGGAGGTCCGGGCCGGGAGTTTCAGCCCCCAGAGGGCGAGCTACTCGTGGGCAGAGATGGGCTGGATCCTGGCGGGGACTCCTCCCTCCAGGGTAGGGTGCGCAGGTATGGGGGCACTCACCCCGGCCTCCTCCCCCGGCCGTCATCGGGAGAGGCTGGGAGGGGGTGACAGGCACAGAGGCCTCTGCTGCTAAGACCACACAGAGGAGACCACGTTTATGGCCTCCATTCCACTTGTAGAATCCAAGGCAGATGATTTTTTTACAACTATTAGTTCAAGTTCTGAGAGTTTTCTTCAGATCAATAGAGTTCCAAACTATTGTGCTGTTTATGTCCTATGTACATACGGTGTTTGTTTTTTAATATTTATTTATTTTGGGGGAGAGGGGCAGGGAGAGTGGGAGACACAGAATCCGAAGCAGGCTCCAGGCTCTGAGCTGTCAGCACAGAGCCCGACATGGGGCTGGACTCCACGAACCGTGAGATCATGACCTGAGCTGAAGTTGGATGCTTAACTGACTGAGCCACTCAAGTGCCCTGAAAAATCATTTTTTAAAAAAAAAGAAAGGTTGATTTATCATCTTGTAAGGTGTATGGGAAGGAACATGGACATAACACATTTTGAAAAGGATTTTAGAAAAATATTTGAGAGCGGAAAGTGTTTTCCGATGAACACTCAGTTAAAGAGAGTGTTAACTAAATCAGAACATTCTACTCAGAGAACATTCAGATTATCAAGTTTCCACATTTTCAGGTCCCTAGTCCTCAGCTTTTACAAGTGATTGTTCCAAATAATGTTTCAAAATTATATAGGGAGTATAGCTTTACTTAAAAACTTGGCCCAGATGGGATTCAGTTTAGTGAAATATATTATTGCTTTTTCTGAATCAGGTTATATACAGCAATTGATTAAATTATTAATCAGTGCTATTAATTATTCACGAGTATGGTGACTGCATAAGTCTCATGATAAAGAAACTACTTTAAAACCAATACTAAATTGGGGCGCCTGGGGGGCTCAGTTGGTTAACCATCTGATTTCAGCTCAGGTCATGATCTCCTGGTCTGTGATTTCGAGCCCCGCGTTGGGCTCTGTGCTGACAGCTCGGAACCTGGAGCTGCTTTGGATTCTGTGTCTCCCTCTCTCTGCCCCTCCCCTGCTTACACTCTGTCTCTCTCAAAAATAAACAAACATTTAAAAAACAAATACTAAATCTAATATTTTATGAGAATGTCTGTAAGCAGTCACTGTCCTGGGGCGAACTTGCCCTGTAAAGGCCTGGAGAGTGCGTGTTTCAGGCGCTGGGGGCCGCACAGTCCTTGGGCCACCACCCGCCTCTGCCCTTGTGGCCAGAGGACACAGGAGGGGCCAGGGGAAGAGCTTCGTTGGCTACTTCATTAAATTTTATTTATAAAACCTGGCGTGAGCCCGGGCTTGCTGGGCCCTCCTTGTCTTGGAAGACTAGAGTATTTGGGGGGAACACAGATTTCTCCTTTGGGGTCTTGAGAAAGCCTCCGTATTTCAGCAGGAAGCGGATCCTGTCACCGAGGTCATGTCCCTACCTGGGGGACGTGGACAGCCACCCCCGACAGTGTGGCTTGCTGGCTCTTTGCCGTCCTGGCCCATTTTGTAGAGAGCGCACTGCTTCCAGCAAGTCCACTCTACGGGGCGTCGTAAGGGCAGTGTTTTCATGAAAAAGGAATTTGGGGGCTTTCCACGTGAACTTGTATCAGTGATTTTCACTTATTTAGTGTCTTGCGGTCCTAAGTCACTTCACAAAGAATAAAGTAGAAATCAAGAGACATGCATGTAAATACTCACTCATCTCTGAGAACCATAGGATATACGTGTGCTTTCTTTTGCCAGAACGTGTTACTTTCTTTCTTTTTTTTTAATGGTTTTTAAATTTACTTTTGAGAGAGAGAGACACAGGGTGTGAGTGGGGGAGGGGCAGAGAGAGAGGGAGATACCGAATCGGAAGCAGGCTCCAAGCTCTGAGCAGTCAGCACAGAGCCCGACGTGGGGCTCGACCCACGAACTGTGAGATCATGACCTGAGCGGAAGTTGGCCACTGAATGGACTGAGCCCCCCAGGCACACCCAGAACGCGTTACTTTCTGTACAGACGGTGGGCCGGCTCTGGGAGAGGATACTGGCATGTCCTGTGATGTGAGTAACCAGGTTAGTGTCACAGAGGTTGATGGCGTCATGCTCAGAATGGCCAGTCTCTCTCGAGTCCCTGTGTCACATGCATTCTTGTGTCTTTCCGGGTTTTTTTCTGAAGTAATGATTAGTGATCCTGGTGGGGATTGGGATGATGTGACCGTCCTTATTTAGATACGTTAGGGTGGTTTTAGCAGGGCTGCGGCACTGCGTGTACAGCGCGTTACATGTATGATGTGTAACCAGGTACTAAGCGGTGAGAGAACACGTCATCCGGGAGCGCCTGTGGCGTAATGAATTCTGTAACGGTTACACCCCAGAAGGAGAAGGCTCTGCGAGGACACTGGGCCTGTCCTCGTGTGGATGCTGCCCAGGGATGAATGCAGAAGCCGGGTATGGGAGAGCCCTTCACCCAGAGGAGAGGATGGGAGGGTCCCGGTTATGGGATCTCTTGAAATGGGAATTTTTTCAAGTTTATTTATTTTGAGATAGAAGGAGCACAGGCAGCCAAGGGGCAGAGAGAAGGAGAGACAGAATCCCCGGCAGGCCCTCCACCATCAGCAGAGCCTGATGTGGGGCTTGAACCCATGATCTGTGAGATCGTGACCTGAGCCGAACTCAAGGGTCAGACCCTTAACCGACTGAGCCACCACGCGCCCCTGGTGTACCCGCTTTCACGAGCGTACTTGGGCAACGGTTACTGTAGAGAGATAAACGTCTCTGTCCTTAGCGTTTGTGCTGACTCTTGTAAGAGAAGGCCTGCCCAAGAGCACGTCCGCCAGCTCCGTGTGTCTTCCATTTCATGCGGGCCCCTCTCCCATTTCCGAAGGGAGAAAGACTCCCTCTCTCCACCCAGAACCTCCCTGTGGTTCGCTGTCCCAGGGTGCATGTTGGGGGGGGGTGAAGCCAGGGTGCTGTCCGAGAAGGCTCTTCTCTGGGGGAGAGTCCAGGTAGCGCGAGGAAAGGGGACCTTCTGCGGATGAGGCCGAGTGCATTTCATCAGGTTTACAAACTGCAGGGCTCCCGTGTCTCTGTCAACCCATCCGTCCATCCATCTGTCCATCCATCCGTCCATCCCTCCATCTTTGAACAATTCTTTTTATTTTAATGTTTTTTTAATTTATTTTTGAGAGACAGAGAGAGACAGCATGAGCAGGGAGGGTCAGAGAGAGAGGGAGATACAGAATCTGAAGACAGGCTCCAGGTTCTGAGCTGTCAGCACAGAGCCCAACGCGGGGCCTGAACCCACAAACTGTGAGATCATGACCTGAGTTGAAGCCGGACACTTAACCGACTGAGCCACCCAGGCGTCCCTCCATCTTTGAATTATAGTTCGGAAGTGAGAAGTTGTCACTGGGATGCAGGGCAGAACATGTACCTAAATTATAGAATAACCTTCACAGACACAAATCAGGTCTGACCTCACTGAAGACTAGCTTTCTGGTAAAGTCGTCCGGCAGACCTGAACAGAACGAGCCATGCCTCGCCTCCGTGGTTTGGACGAAAATACATAGAGGGCACGTGTGCTGTGAAAAAGGCGTTTGTATGTATTGTAACTTGGGAGGAAAGTTTTGATGTCGTCCTGAGACCGCGTGATAGCTTACAGATTCATGTGGAAGTCAACTACGTTGGCAGGAGAGTGGGCGGACGTCCGGACGCTCTGAGCCGGAATTGGTGAGCGGGGTGAGTAGACTTCTGGGTCAGAGGGCACTCCCCCCGCATCAGGATCTGAAGGCCATGAAGGGTAGGGCAGTGAAACCGGGAGGTATCAAGCTTACACACGGGGTTGTACTTGAGATTTGGCTCACTGGTATCTTTGGCAAAACCAGAGAGGATGCCAGGACCTGGCCTTCCTCCTTTCCACTGATTCATCTCCCTGGCGTTATAACCGGCTTGATGATGAAGCACTCAGGAGACGACAGATGCTGGCGAGGACGTGGAGAGACGGGCACCCTCCTGCGCTGCTGGTGGGAATGCAGACTGGTGCCGCCGCTCTGGGAAACAGTGTGGAGGCTCCTCAGAAAATTAACAATAGAAATACCCTACAACCCAGCGATAGCACTGCTGGGGATCTACCCAAGGGACACAGGAGTGCTGATGCACAGGGGCACGCATACCCCAATGTTCATAGCAGCACTTTCACAATAGCCAAATCATGGATGGAGACCAAATGTCCATCAACTGACGAATGGATCAAGAAGATGTGGTTTATATATACGATGGAGTACTACATGGCAATGAGAAAGAATGAAATCCTGCCATTTGCAGCAACGTGGATGGAACTGGAGGGCATTATGCTGAGTGAAATAAGTCAGAGAACAGACATTGTATGTTTTCACTCAGTGTGGATCTTGAGAAACTTAAGACCATGAGGGAGGGGGAGGGGAAAGTAGTTACACACAGAAGGAGGGAGGAAAACCACAAGAGACTCTTAATACAGAGAACCAACTGGGGGGGGTGGTGGAAAAGAAGGGAAAGTGGGCGATGGGCATAGAGGAGGGCACTGTTGGGAAGAGCGCTGGGTGTTGTATGGAAGCCAACTTGACAATAAACTATTAAAAAATAACCATAATGACGACTCGGGACCGCACACCACCTCAGTGCTTTGCAGAGCACTGTCCTTGGACGGATCTGTAGCGGACTGTGTTTATTACTCAGCATTCGTGTTTATGTGGCCGTCTCCTCTAGTAGAATCCTTCGCTCTGGCGAGTGCTTCAGAGGGGCTCTGGTGGACACAGTGATGCGGTGTGGCACACTGGATAGTTCCGCCCATTACCACGCTTTCCAGATCTGGAAAGACATTCTATTTTCTAAATTGTTTTATGTCCGTGATCTCATTTGGTTCTGAAGACAATCATAAGCAAAGGAAGTCCCAGAAGCTGAGAGCTTGGCCCCCGCATTGGTCCCACTGGGGCGCAGTCCGGGGAGCTGGCCCTAGGAGGCATGGGATGAAGGCGGGGGGCGGGGGCGGAACGCAGTCTCTGCATGATCACCTGTGGCGGACTCCCTTGGCCTCCTGATCCGGACTTGCTGGGGCCGAAGTGTTTTCCCGGTGACTCAAGTGTAACTTTCAAAGCACCTTTGTCTAATGGTTTTAGTTATTTTACCTAAGAACCTTTCAAAAATGTGTGGTGCCTTTCTCGTATTTCACTTGTCACCGAACACTACTTATTGTTGTTTTATGACATAGAAAGGCCTCCTGAAGAACTCTTCAGGCTTCTGCCTGCTGCTCCAGTGAGTACTTGATGCGGCATTGAGGCAGTGCTGGGGTTTGCTTATCTTTTTTCCCCCAATTTTTAAGTTTTTTTTAAACTTTTTTTTTTCCCCATCTGTGGGTCCATGTGCATCAGTCACACATGCTGCGCAGGAAAGCTTGCCCTTCCTCTGTCCCCTGGGCAGCACAGAGAACCCGTCTCCTCTGGTCAGGTCAAGCCGAGGACCTCACTTGTGGGTGAGCCGTGAGCCCTGCAGATGGGAAGTGCGGGCCAGCCTCCGGCTGAAGACAGCCCTTCTGACTGTGTGGATGGACAGCGGTCACAGGCATAGCGACTTGGGTGCCTGATCGGTTTTTTCTGTGTGTACGCATTCTTCATATTTTCCGGTTGGGTGCAGGGCAAAGGAACAGCCCATATAAAAACTACTGTCCGTGCTGGGTGGTGTATCTTTTTCTCTGCCAAACATAACCTATTTTCAATCCGTAATTTTTATAAATGGATGTATAAACTATTAGTTACACAAGCTGTGATCTAGATCTGTATTTTAGGCAAAACCTTGCATAGTTTATCAAAACTTTACGTGTCTGACCTCCGGATCTAAGAATATGACGTAGTTTCTGTCGTTCTGAACAAGGAAGCCTAGGAGGCAGGGGGTGGGGGAGAATCCTAGCTCTTATGCACAGTTAACAGGGGCGTGCAGGTTAGTACCTGAAAGTTTTTACTTTGTTTTCATGTTCCTTACATTTTCTTTGAGCTCAAGTCATTAACTGCTCTTAGCACTTTGGAGATCCTTGGGTAAGCGCCTCTAAATTTGGCAATACAGTGACAGGAAAGTTTTACTTGTAGACCTTGTGGGGGGAGGAAAACATTTACTGCTGGGCTTCAAGGTTTTTCTAGACGATCACATTGACGTGAGGCGGATTAATGGGAGGAAATCAAACAGATGTTTAATAACATGTATAATAACATGTATGCCTCCTGTGTGTGTCGGAGAGACCCAGGAAGACGGAGTTACTCCCGAATGGCCTAAGCTATCACCTTCAGTGCCATCTCCAGACAAAGACAAAGATGGAGGGGTGCAGAGTCAGGCGCTGGAGGGGTGAGGTGCTCACAGTAAGCAGGGTGTGATGATTGTGCGGATTTAAGCCCTGGCCTCCTGGAGATTTAAAGTTGTCCCCCTCCTCCCGGGACTAAGCCTTACACGTGGAGATTTTTCTTATACGTGTAACTGGCTCTTACAATAGGGCAACTTTTCCTCGGTTTTCAGAGCTTTCCTTGTGCTGTAGTTTCCCAAAAGCAACCAGTTTAGAACAATCAATATTCCAGAGAGGCGAATCTCGGATGGGAACATTTACTCTCCTCCTGCCTTTATTGGCCACGGATAAGACAGTTGTCATTGTTTGACACATGATGTATGTTTATTGAGTAAATAAGGTATTTTGGTTGGCAACTTGAAAATGGTATAAAACTTTAATATCATGCATATAACAATACAGAAACAGAAAGGCATGCAATTTTTAAAGGCTTTTAAAAAAACCCTGGTCAACAAAAGCCATTGGAAATTTTGTGATTTGAGAAGCGGCTCAAAAACATTTGCAAGACCTAAAATTTCGCAGTCAGTCTGCACTGCCTGTATCCCGACGGGAAGGAGGGACCCGCGTGCATTTTGGAGAACGTGGCTCCATCGGAGGCCACGGAGCTTGTGTTTTCTGTGTTTTTTGTCTTCGTTAACCGCAGCCGAGAGCTGTAACAGGTGCCACTTCCTATAAAGATAAAATGTGTCTCGGGGTCTGCAGAGCTGCACAGCCAGGTGACAGTGAGGAGCAGCCCGTCCTCCCCTGAGCGCGTCAGAGCCTCCGGTAGAGAAGGTAGGACGCGGGATCTGAGGACCCGGGGCTTGAAGGACAAGCGGGGTGGACCTTCCTTCCTGCGTCTGAATGTTCATGGTAATGAGCCTGAGGCGTCCTTCCACCCTCTGTCCCTCCCTCCCTTACTTTCTGCCAGGATGAAGATGAAAGAATGAACGTGAATGCTTTCCGGACTGTGAAATTCAGCGCAAATGTGACGCGTTGTTAGGGCATTGTTACAAAATCTGGGGGACACGGAATATGAAAGTTAATAATTCTCATTGTTATATAATGTTTGAGTGGCAGTTGTGTGTTCTGGGTACCGGGAGACTCTGGCTCCCCTTAGCCTAGTACTTAATTTGCCACTGTTGTTCACAGATTCTATTTTAGACTGCTAGGTAGGCAACTAAATACATACCTTATTATACGGTGTGGGTGTCGTGTGGGTGCGCTAACCTTGGGATGACGAACTTAACTTTTACCAATTTTGACTAGTATATATTTAAATGATCAAGTGTTAAGATTTCGTAGAATATGCTTTAAAATTTTTTTATTTTATTTTTGCATTTATCTGTATAGCTATGTTAACAACACAGAAATGACAGTGTAAATGTTCTCTTCCAGACGCTGGTGCGGGTCAGCTGATCCGAGCACGGGGGTAAGGCTTCTGCACTTCCTTTCAGAGTGCACCACATGGTGGCAATAATTAGCTTAAGGAAATTATTTGTCTTTTCAGTGTTTGGATGTACTTTTTATACTCTATTTATTTTTGAGAGAGCAAGAGAGAGCAAGACAGAGCGCGAGTAGGGCAGGGTCAGAGAGAGAGGGAGACAGGCTCCAGGCTCTGAGCTGTCAGCACAGAGCCCAGTGCGGGGCTCGAACTCAGGAATGGTGAGATCATGACCTGAGCTGAGTCGGACGCCTAACCGACTGAGCCACCAGGCGCCCCATAAGGAACATTTTCTTTTAAAGCTAGATTTTCTCTGATACAAAAATGACTTGAGCTCTTCCTTCTTAACTTCCTTCCTTCTTTCCTTCCATGCATCCATCCTTCCTCTTTGTTGCCTTTTGCATTTAGCTTTTGCTTGCATTTAGTTTTGACTCCTAAGTGATCAGAATTGTAAAGCGGTTATAAAAAAAAAGAGGAAAGGTGAGCGTGTGCTGCATTATTAGAATTGTTTCCAAACAGAAAAGGGTAAAATAGTTTTCTTTTTTTGGGGGGGAGGGGCAAAAAGTAGGAGGCTTTACCCTGAGGCATTCCACATGAGACACAGTCTTGAAGTCTGATTGAACTCCATTTCGAGTTGGACCCTTTCCTCCAGAATCAGGAAATTCTGACCCGTTTTTAGGAGCAATGTTTCCAACTGCATTTGCTAACCCCACGCCCAGGGCGGGAGAAAGGAGATGAAGACTGGGAGAGGAACCTTATGGGAGACTTGGATTATGGAGAATAATTGCTGAAAAGCATTTTCCTTCTTTAAGAGGTAGAGACCAGGCACATTTTTAGAAATTATTTCTTGGCTGTAGGGGAAATTCAAGGCAGATTTTGCCTTCTGCTTTGGCGCCCTGCCTTTGTTGTAAATACCATCCCCTGAGGCTTCAGCGATCGCGCTGGGAAGGCTGTAGCACAAATCTGGCAGGATCTGCCGCCTGTGCCAGGGAGGCGCACACTCGGGATAGGAGGGCGCCTCGGTCTTGGCTCTTTATTTCCCCGTCCATGGAGAGGAGGAAACTGGTAGCGCTGGTGTAGAGCCTTTTGCATTCCATGCAACACGATACCTTGGTCTTTCCAATGCTGTTAGGCTGCCTGACACAGAGTTGCTCCCGAGTGTCCGATGGCCAGTGACCGATGCTCGTGGCAGACACGGCTGGCCCTCTGACCTCTCTGTGTGGATGTTACCACCGTCCGGCGCAGAGCTCCACCCTGGGGGAGATGGACAGGTTGCTCTCGGTCATTCCCGGTCTGGGTACCTCACGGGTGGGTTGATATGGCCAGGAGTGCACACGGGAAGCCGAGGCAGGCCCGGGGGCGGGGAGGGGCCGGAGTGGGGGCGTGGCCGAGGCATGGACGCTCTTGCCCCCATCCTCATGTTGGTCCCGCATCCGGCCCTTCACCTCCTGTCTGTGAGAAATCAGTTGCGTAATTTCGTCTTGCCCCACTTACCTCCTCTATAAAATGTAAGGGAAAGAACAGTACCTTGTTCGTAGGATTAAATTAGTTAAATAATAGGTGCGTAGGACACCGCACTGAGTACTTACCGGCTGTTATTTCTGTGCCTGGGGACGCCCACGTGAACCATCTCAGGTGTGATCACAGCCCTCTTGCTGTAGGTAGGCCGTGTCTGGCTTTATGTAAAATCGGTGTCAAGTGTCAGGTGACCCGGGGACCCCTCCCCCCCCACTCCGCTCCACCCCAGGGAGGCTGACTCATGCTGTGCCCTCTGCATAGAGCGCCCTGTCCTCCCAGGTGAGGGGGGCAGGCCTGGGGCCAGTCTCTCCCTGAGGTGGAATAATGCGATTCAAGTCAGCAGATGCAACGCCAGGGGAGGGGGGCTCCTTGCTGTGCCTACAGTGAATTCTTCACAATCCTGTAGGTGCGGTGTGTAAACAGTCTGTCCTGGCTTTGCAACGTCATTGCCTGTGTGGCAAATCTCCCCCAGCGAATACGAGTATTTCGTTAACTGTGGGCAGTAGACGGGACAGAGAGCTGCTGTTCCTGAGGTTCACTGAGGGCCTGGCCAGGGAACCGTCTGGAATGTGAGGTTTCCTCTAAGGGCCGCCGCCGGCTGCCTCCTTCCTCGGGACCCTTTTCCAGAGAGCTGTGAATCGTAATCAGATTCGAGTGCTGCTTCTTCTAGGAATGAGGTTCATCCTCAGAATTCCGTGTCTGTGGGAAGACTCTGGATTCCAGAAACATCACGTATCAGTCATGTTTCCTTATTTTCACCCTCCGTTTTGCTCCTCAGAATAATTGTCATTTTGTCTGGAGGGGTGTGTGTCGTGTGTCAGGATTTTCTTTGCGAGTAGCCGATGGGCTCGCCGGGATGGTTGCTGATATGATAAAACGTGTGTGCGGCCGGCACGGGAGGTGTTCCCAGGACGTGTGCTAACCCAGGGTGAGAAGTAGGGGACCCTGTTCATCAGACGCATCCCGTGAGCTTAGGAGAACGAACAGATTTCTCTTGAGTGCAAATGCACACGCTAGGTGCAGGTAGAATTATGCATTTGGAATTTGTAGCAAAACAAAGAACAAATGCGAAGGGACGTCCTAGAGGTCACAGGAAGCGCCCACGTGACCCAGAGATGCTCACATAGTGATAACACGTAGCTTGTGATATTTGCAGTTATTTTGAATGTTCGTTCTTTGAAACATTGCATCGAGGCGGCTTGGTGTAATTGTATGGTCACGCTTTTCTGTTAGGAAAACAGGATCTTCGCTTATGATTAACCTGGAATATGATATTCCTCTCTCTTCATTTTCTGTTTATGATTATTCCTCAGGTGGTTATTAAAGATTCCTTTATTTTTCTGGAATGTCCCAGATTATACATCTCACCAAAGATTATGATCTTTCACATTTTTGGTTTGAACAGAGCTGTTCATTTATTTAGATATAAGAGTGAAACGGTCCTAAAAAGTAATCCCAAGTCTCTGAGAAAAACTAACAAAATGCACAGGTAAGGGAGTGTTCAGATTTGTCACACATCCCTTTTAGGGTACATGAAAAGAGATGTAAACGTACCCTAACTCACAGCCTGTGTGCTGTGACTTACAGGTCAGGCACCATTCTGGCTCCGCCACACGTTTCCTAAGTTAACTGTCTAACAACACGGGCCTAAGAGTGTTTGCAAGTTTCCTCACCGGATCGCCGATGGGACGGGCTGTCCAAGGGCTCACCCGGTAAGAGGCAGCGTGCTCTGGACCTCCCCTCCTTCCTAACAGCGGTGCACACGCATACACACACGTGCACACACACGCACACACACGTGCGCACACACGACTTTGTGCCGTGCAGACGCAATCTGTGATGGGTGTTCATGCCAACACTAAATCGGTGCCTACATTCCGTCTCTTAAAGTGATAAAAATAGTAACCACTGCTTTTCGCAAAGGTGATAACAAGGACGCTCCCTTTGGGGCTGCTGTCTTCTTCTGATGCCTTTAGAGATCCTTTCTCTATGGGAGACGTGCGCCCAGGACACTCCATTATTTTGGGGTCTGACTCGCCTGCTCACGTCTCCACTAGGGTGAATCCAAGCCCCTTTCCAGGGAGAAGATGCCGCTTCTCGCCAGAGGTGAGGCGGTGCCGCTGGGGTGAGGCGTGCAGTCGCTCCAGCCTGCCCCCTGCCCCCCCATCCACTCTTGATTAAGGCAGGTGGGTCTTCCTTTAACCGGCAGCAGGGGGGCTGTGGACCCCACTTCCAGGAGGCGCCGTAGAGCAGTGATGGCCACACACAGGCTTGTGTTAAGACAGGCCGGAGACCCAGGGACTCCCCTGGACCGTGACCCGTGACCCCGTCAATGTCCTCATTCCCCTGATACAGCAGGAGCATTGTCCTGCTTTTCCAGAACCAACAGTCTGCTTTTATTCTATGGACACCGAGTGGTGTGAATGAGCAGTTTGCGCTTTTGCCGTAAGTGCCCCAAGTTTACAGTCAAATCGATGGCTGATGGGCTGTGTGTGGGTCACGTTCCGTGAGGTGGGTTTTGTTTTATCCCTATTTCTGCTGTTCTGTTTCCTGTTCTTTCTTTGCTTTCTTTCGCATTTCTGTTCAGTGTATGTTTTCTCATTTTCTCCCTGTACTTCATGGGCAGCCGCACGGCATCCTGTCCGGAACGAGGGAAGGTCCGTAATCTTCACTTATTGCTATTTGGTACCATCCAGAAGCAGTAGGGTGTCGTACCCCGTTCTGGACAGGAAGGGGCGGCGGTTTCGCGGTCACACAGGACTGAGGGTCAGCTGGAGGCTGGCTGCCCGGAGCCCGGGCTCATCCTGCCGAGCGAGCGTGTGCCTCCTCGCAAGGACCTGCACCTGCAGTGTGGCAGCTGGCGAGGCGCTGCTCCGCCGGCGGGGGCTGGGCTGGGCAGCGACGCGGACGCGGCCCCTTCCCCCGGCCAGACGGACCCGCGGGGATTTGCAGAGCGATCTAAGGCAGAGCTTCTAGAAGGGCCCTGGGCCTCACCCCAGGCCTCCTGAGTCGGGAACTCCGACAGTGGGGCCCAGCGCCCACGGATGCGAGCTCTACTCTGAGAACCCCTCAGAATATTCATTTTTTAAAAAATTTCTAGGGGAAAGCTCTTAGTTTTTCCCCATTGAGGATAACATTGGCTGTGGGCTTTTCGTAAATGGCTTTTATGATGTTTAAGTAAGTTCCTTCTATCCCAACTTTTTCAAGAGTTTTTATTAAGAAGGGATGTTGTATTTTGTCAAATGCTTTTTCAGCATCTATCGATAGGATCATATGATTTTTTTCTTTTGTTTTGTTG
>PJEM01016750.1:6871-24703 GCA_004023845.1 Helogale parvula | reverse complement strand
GTTGTTTCTGCTCCCCACACACCCCTTCCCCCTGCAGCTGACAGGCTGCCGGGTACCGAGCTCCCACACTGTTTCAGACCGCTTGGCCGAAGCACCCCCCCCCTCCCGTGCAGCGTGGCCTTGCCTTGCTTGCCCCACCGCTGCGTCCAGCCTGCCCCTGCCGGCCTGGCCTTCTCTTCTCCCCGGGAGCCCGGCTCTTTCTCAGCCTCCCAGTGCTCCTGGCCCGCAGCCGCTGTCCGCAGTGTAGCCTCCGGGGGCCTCTGGTTTCTTCCAGGGTCAGGTGGCCTCTCCGGAGGACCGATCGATGGTGAGCCAGAGCCCCGGCATGTGCTTCTCTGGGTGCCCCCTGCTCCGTGCCCCTGGCCACACGGAGTGGACGAAACGAAGGCCGTTGCTTTCAACGCCTACGTGACTTTTTAATAAAAATCAGGGGTGCCTGGGTGGCTCAGTCGGTTAAGCCTCCGACTTCAGCTCAGGTCAGATCTCACATTCGTGGGTTCGAGCCCCACATCAGGCTCTGTGCTGACAGCTCAGAGCCTGGAGCCTGCTTCCAGTTCTGTGTCTCCTTCTCTCTCTGCCCCTCCCCCTCTCATGCTCTGTCTCTCTCTGTATCAAAAATAAATAAAACATTAAAAAAAATTTAAAAAAAAATCAAAGGATTCCCAGTGAGATGCGTGTTGCTCCGGTTCGGGCCCAAGCGACTGGGGGGCTGAGGCGGGAAGCGGGGTTCTGGGTGCACAACACACAACACACAGAGAGCACAACACAGAGAGAGGGGCAGCCGGTGGCCAGAAGGAGCAGGAGGAGGAGCAGGGAGGGGAGGAGGGAGAGAGTGCTCGGGGGCCTCAGGCCCTCGAGTCCACGTCAGGACCATCAGGTGACGGCAGTCCTGGTGTTCTGTCCTCCCATCGGCAGCGGATGGCCTGGGTACAGGCACAGTCGGGGACCGGAAGGGACAGTGGGAGCAAGGGCACGCGTGAGGGCGTCTCCCCCTGTAAGACGGGCCGGGTTCTCATGCAGGGGGAGGGCAGAGGGGTCTGCGGGCCTACCAGCCTGCAGAAAACGTGTTTACTTCCTCTGTGCCCGAAGCTGGTCACGTTAGGATTTCAAGTCCCCGGGGAACCAGCAGTTTTCAGCTGTGATGCTTTTTACATTTACCAAGGGGTGGCTCTGTGTCGGCCGCAGATCGCGTGCAGCATAATGGCAGGGAATTAATTCTGGTCATTTCCCAGGGAAAGAACACGATGTTCTAATGGCCTGTTATTTCGTGCACCTGAATTGGTTTGGGCCTCAGACACCAGCTGACCGTCTGGGGACGCTTTAATTTCCTCAGATGCCTGTGAAATTATGGCAAAGCCTAATCTTTACACTAATAGTTATTTCTCCTGCCACATGCGTGCCGCACCCCCCTGCGTGGTTCCATGCGCTTTGGGCGGCGCCCCCGGAGGCTGGCGGCCACGACCCCGTCTTGTGGTCCCGGGGTGCGAGGCCGGGGCTGCTCTCTGGGCACGAGCCGCACGGCCGGGCGACTGCGTGCAGATCTGGGGTGACCTTTCTCTTCCGCTTTGGAGCTTTGATCGGGCTCGTCGTACAGAGCGTGAGACTGACGCGGGACGGCGCCGGAGGCTGGTTTTCCTCTCGTCTCCGCGAGGGCGTCAGGCAGAGCCCAGCCTCGCTTCCCAGGAAGGTAACGCCATGTGCTCTTTCTTTGTGTCTAGGCCTCCAGATTTGGGCGGGGAGTTGGACTCACTCAGACTTCTCAGCGCACCTCTGCTCGGAGATCGTTTGGAAGATCCAAGAGATTCAGTATCACTCGCTCCCTTGATGACCTTGAGGTAATTGAATTTTAGTTTTCTTTTTTTATCGGGTTTTTAAAAATGAACATCAGTCGTACATCTGAATCTTCTTTGAATCCCACCGGGTCCTGTTCCCCTCCCTCCTCCTCCCGTGGTCGCCCTGATCTTCAAGTGGGGGGGGGGCTTCTCCTGCACATCCGGGCCTTTCTGTCTGCACCCCCCCCAAGGCCTCCCCCCCATGTCTGTGGCTGTCCCCTGTCTCACCGCCGCCCCTCCCACCCCGCCGTATCTGCGGGCCACCACCCTGCCTTCCGAGCGGCCTTCGGGGTGGCCCGTGGCCGTAAGCACGTGCTAGATGTGAACTTGACTCGGCCTCACAAGCTTTCGGAGGGAGGGCTCCCGTCGCCCCTCTGTGAAGACGGGGTATCGATCCACAGACACCGAGTTCTCGTCTCTGATCCGGATTCCTTAAAGAAATGAATAGACCTGACCGGGCCAGCAGAAGGGTCAGAGCCCCGCTCCCCTGGCCCCCCTCTTCCCGCCGTGCCCCGGTGTGGCGCGGGTTGGCCGGGTGGACGCCTTCTCCCTGGGCTCCCCGCTCCGTGCGAGGCCGCTGTCCGTGCTGCCCGTTCCCAGGCTGTGGACCGACGCATAGCGCCAGGCAGCCTCTGTCACAGCGCCACGCGGGTCTGGCCGCCTGGGAACACTGCGCTCCGCCCCGTCCGCCTCCCTCCTCCCTGGGCCGTGGGCGCCGCACGTCCTGCTCTGCCACCCGCAAACCCCGCCGGCCGCGTGCCTTCAGTCCTGCCGTGTTGTCGTGCGGTATCTGCCGTGGACGCAGCATCTGCCGTGGGCGCGCCGGCCTCGCGTCAGCCCCCCGTGGACTGCCCCCGCTGGGAAGCTGGAAACTTGTGTGGGCCCCGTGGGCACATGCGGGAGGCAGGGCTTCCAGCGGAAGAAGGCCGATGACGGGCGTGGCCACGCCACTTCCGGTTGTGGGGGGAGCGGCTAAGATCTCAGCTGCTTGGCCATTTTGCTGTGGGTTTGTCACTCCCTGAAGGGAATTGCAAATAGGCAGGGGAGCGCCACTCCCTGTCAGAGAAGCCAGAAGACCAAAGATCAACCGCCTGCAGGCAGGGTGGTATTCAGGCAGGGTAGTATTCGGCCCCTCTTTCTCCTTGGAGGACTGCCGGTGACCGTCCCCACGTGGGCTGGGGTCACCGCATGTGAGCCCGTCCCCCCTCCTCTCGGCCCTTGGTGCCCTCGCGCTGGGATTTTTCCATTTTGGTGAAATGGTGCCTTCTCACTCGGCATTTTATTGATGGTACGTGAGGCCGAGGGTCCGTGGGGGGCTCTTCGCTGTTTGAGTTTTCTCTGTTTTGCATTAGCCTATTCGTACCCTTTTCTGGTTTTAAAAAGATTTTGTTTCTGTGTGTGTGTGTGTGTGTGTGTGTGTGTGTGCGCACATGTTCTGGACACGGGTCTTTGTCAAATCAATGTCTTGGAAAAACCCTTGTGGGTTATTTCCCTTTGTTTAAGGAGCCATTCGTTACCCATGTGTTTAATTCATCATTTTTAAGTGTTCGGTTCGGCGGCATTAAGAGCGTTCGCAGTGTCAGGGCCCCCGACTCTCGGCTTCGGCTCAGGTCATGATCTCGCCGTTCGCTGGATCGAGCCCCGCATCAGACTGTGTGCTGACAGTGTGGAGCCTGCTTGGGGTTCTCTCTTTCCCTCTGCTCCTCCCCAGCTCTCTCTCTCTCTCTCTCTCTCTCTCTCTCAAAATAAACAAACATGAAAAAAAAGAGCATTCACAGCATCGTGTGGCCGTGCCCACCCTCCATCCCCGGTCCTCTGCATCTTACAAAACTGAGACTCTGTCCCCATGAACCACGGACCCCCTCCCCTCCCAGAGGCCCTGGCGCTCCCATGCTTCCCGTTTCTGTAATTTTTCACTACCCCGGCTCCCTATATAAGTGGGATCACCCGGGCTCTGTGCATGATGTCCCCCAGGCTCGCCCACGGTGCAGCAGGTGTCAAGATGACCTTCCCTGTCCTCCGTCTCATCCGTGGCCCGGACATCCCGCGCTGTGTCTGCCGTCCCTCTGCCAACACGCATGTAGGTTTCTCCCACCGCTTGGTGGCGGTGGATCATCCTGCTTGGACACGGTTGTGCAAACATCTGTTTGGCTGGTTCTGTTTTAAAAATTAAGTCTAAATAAGATAATTTCTTACAGACTGAGTAACAGTAAATGGAAACAAACAGACCTGGGGTGATTGTTGGTTCAAATAGCAGGTTCATTTGTGTTTTGATGTGAAGCTGGGATCCTTGAACTTTAGAGGCAGCCGGGGTCTTCTAGACTGGACGTGGGAGGGGCGTCAGAGTCAGGGCGGGGCTAGAGCCGGGCGTGGGGGCCACCTTGCAGTGACTGGGGGTCAGTGCAGGCCAGCAGGCCATGTTTGGTCAGCGGTGGTCAGACCTGACTGCGGTGTGGCCCCCGCGCTGGGTGGAAGGAGCAGGGCTGAGGCCCTCGGGGCCGTGCGGCTCCCACGGAAAGGGGTCTGGACGAAGGCCCCGTTCTCGGGTCAGCCTGTTGGCCAGCTGTTGGCTGCATTTTGTGGGAGAAGGGTTGTGGAAGGGGTGAAGAGGTGGCCCTGGCCCACTCGTGGTGGCAGCGCGGTCAGACCTCCAGGCTCCGCGGGTACTGCCTGACGGGAAGCCCTGCGCCCTCCCGCCGCCTGCCCGCGTGCCGCCCGGGTCTGCGCCCTCGATCGAGGGCAGCGGGGCAGCTCGGTCTTTGATCGCTGACCTTCAGATCAGCTCCGCGAGGGGACCGCCACCGTCTCTGTCTTACAGGGAGGGAGGTTCGTGTCCTCGGCCCTGCCAGGCTGCAAAGCTGTGGTCTTTCCACCACGCTCGGCGCCTCTCACTTTTGTTAACGTGGTACCTTTAGACACACAGGGTTGAGTCTTTGCTAATTGTTTTTTGCCTGAAGCTTCCAGAGTGCGCACGCCGCAAGGACCTTTCCCGAGCACGCGTCACCGCGAGGGCTGTTTCCGCGGGAAGCTCGTTCACACACTGCGCGTCTGTGCTTCCCTTTCCTCCTCGTCAGCAGGCGTCGGGCAGCTGAGACTGTCCCCGACCTCCTGGTCTTCACACCCGCGCACGGTCCCCTCCCCAGAGGCACGGCTTTCACGTCAGCCTTCAGGTGGTGCTTAATCACCCCGGGCCTGTCAGTCACGTTGTCTCCAGGTCCACCCCGCCAGGGCCCCGCCCTGCCGCCACCACCAGCCCTGCTCCCCTGCGTAAGTGCCGTCTCGAGTCTGGGGCCCCTCGGGACACCAGCGGCTTGGATTGGGTCCCCCGGAGGCAGAGGCAGATGGAGAGCTCTGTAAGCATGGGGACAACGAGGACCCCGTGGACGCATGTAAAACGGGTGATGAAATAGTAGCCGTGTGCATCGATCCACATGAGTGGTGGCGGTGTAACACAAGAATAACCGCGGCGCTGGGGTGAAAAATGTACCCAGTTAAATCACAGCCCGGGTGGGGTGAGCGCAGGGAGAGGGTCAGTGGGGTGTGAGCCTCAGGGACCTCGGTGGTCAGGAAGGGCGCTCACCCTCGATCTCTGTAAGGCGAGAATGCGTGCCGCGGTCTCCAGGACAGCGTTTCTAGATCGCCAGGAGGAGAATGCAATTATAAAACCAGTCAACTCAGCAGACGGTGAGAAATAGGAGGCGGGACAACCCGTGGCCGGGGAGCTGAGGTCGTCCGCAGGGGCGGCGCTGGGTAGAGCGTAGGGGCTCGGCCCCCGCGTGTCAGTAAGCACATCAGTTTCATTTTGCTTTTTTACGTTTCCTTACTTTAGATTGACAGAGCCAGTGTGAGTGGGGCAGGAGCAGAGAGAGAGGGAGAGAGAGCGCGGGGATCCAAACCAGACCCCGCACGTCCGCGCAGCGCCCGATGCAGGGCCTGAACCCTCAAGACAGGGAGATCGTGACCTGAGAGTGGGCGTCGGACTCTCAGCCAGCTGAGCGCCCGACGCCCGAGAACACCGGTTTTCAGTGAGTCAGATATTCCAGTGAAGAAGAGAAGGTTGTCAGACTGCGTGAAAAATCTGGTCACACTCCTCACTAGAGACGCGTCTAAAAGTTGAGGACTCAGACAGCGAATCAAAACGTGGACAAGGACACACCGAGCGGAGCCGACCGGAGCGGCGGGCGCCGCGTCGACGCCGGAGCGGGCTTTCGGGCGCCCGGCGCTCCCGGAGCCGAGCAGGAGCCTTCACAGGGAAGGAGGCGGTGAGGAGGTCTCATCCTGAATACCGAACGCGTTCAGTGGCGTGGTCTCAACATACCTGAAGCAAAAATGGGTACAAGCGGGAGGAGAAGTGGGCAGCACCCTCGAAAGCGGCGGCCGGAGCAGGAGAACAAAGTCAGGACAGGAGAGGATCTGAACTTGGCCTCCTGGGCGTTCCCGCGGCACCGCACCCGATAACACGCTCTCTCTACCGCCTCCTGGAATGTCTGTGAGCGCTGGCCGCGTGCTGGGCCGCAAAGCCAGGCCCGCGGGTGCGGGGGACGCTGCAACAGCGTGCCCTGCGCACCGGCTGGGGTGCTGGGACCCGCGGCGAGCGGGTGGTGGCTGGGCGTCTCCCGCCGCTCTGAGGAGGGTCGCCGTGGTCGGAAGGGTGCTGCGGGAGCCCCTCTGGGCCCGTGGCGAGGAGCTGCGGCGCCCACAACCGCGTCTGGAGTGTCTGATGCCCGTGTGGGCAGGGGGAGCGGAACGTGTCCGGAGGGAGAGAGAGCTGAAAGCAGACCCGGGGCGACAGGGGCGGAAGCAGAAGTCAGCGGCACCGGACAGTGACGGGCTCCACGAGCAGCACACACGGGGAGGGGCCTCCAAGACCGTGACCCCCAAACCTGACGAGGAGCCGAGAGGAGACAGGAGGGGGGGGGCCCGGCTGCCCGCAGGTGAACACAGGTGGGAGCACTTCACAGCACAACATAAGCGCAAGTTCATGACTATTCCAAGGACGGGAGATTTTCTTAACGCTTGAAAGTCAACATGATTCACCACAGTAACGGAGCAGACAAATCGTATCTCCCCGCAGCAGACGCGGGAAGAGCGTTTGGTAAAAGTCCGTTTCCATTGACGGTAAAAGCAAAAGAAAACCTAACGAAATAGGAACTAAAGGAACTTCCTTAATCTGATGAGGTTATAAAAAGCCCCCACAGCCTGCAGCCTCCGCAGGCTTCCCTTTGAGACCACGAGCAAGAGAAAGATGAGTCTGACCACGGCTGTTCCGCTGCTGTGGCGAGTCTGAGCAGACTAAGAAAGGAGAACAACAGATATTTAACGACCACAAAGGAGAGATGAAAACGTTCCCAGGGGCACCGGCGAGGCTCGGTTCCTGCTCAGGTCACGATCTCACCATTTCGTGGGGTCAAGCCCCACATCGGGCTCCGTGCTGGCGGTGCAGAGCCTGCTTGGGATTCTTGCTCTCCCTCCTCCCCACCCCTCCTCCCTCATGCTGTCTCTGTCTCTCTCAAAATAAATAAACTTACAACTTTTAAGTAGAAAATCTAAAAGAATCAATAGGTTAATTATTAAAATTATTAGGTAAATTGTTTAAATTAATGAATACTTAGCAAGGTTGCTGGATATATAGTTAATACGTGATAATCAGCTGTGGATACGGTTGGAAAATAGCCTATAGATTCAATGCAAGTTTTCAGTTTATTTACTTATTTTTGAGAGAGAGACAGCACGAGTAGGGGAGGGGAAGAGAGGGGGGGAGAGAGAGAACCCCAAGCAGGGTCTGTGCTGTCAGCACAGAGTCCAACAAGGGGCTCAAACCCACGAAACTTTGAGATCACGACCTGAGCGGAAACCAGGAGTTGGGTGCTTAACTGACTGAGCCCCCCAGGTGCCCCCAGACTCAATGAAAATTTAATCAAAATCCAACAGGTGTTTTGTTGAACTTAAGACAGTTCTAAAATTTTCATGCAAAGGGTAAAGAGCAGCCAAGATATTCTCTTTTTTTTTTTTTTTTGGAAAAAAAAAAGAAGGAAGGAGGAAGGAAGGAAGGAAGGAAGGAGGAAGAAAGGAAGGAAGGAAGGTAGGAAGGAAGGAAGGAAGGAAGGAAGGAAGGAAGGAAGTTAGTTAGTTCTACCCACAGGAACACAGCTCAGTCGGGCTGTAACATGAGGGTGGACAAGAGCTTTAGCAGAGGGCGGTGTGGCCTCATGGCCCCCCGATGTTGGGTGTGAGCCATCGAGGCTCAGGCTGGTGCTCCAACGTGGCAAACGTCAGGGCCCCTGGTTCATGCACATTCATGGGGGCTGGAGGGGGTTGAGGGGAGGCGCTTCCAGAGGTGGGTGGGCAAGAGATTCAGGTGGGTGTTTTCTGAGATGACAGCCCGATGGCACATCACACTAGAGAAGGGCTCCAGCCCCGCCGGCCATTGGGGAGGCCGTGGTGAGGTCTGCACACCGGGGTGGCTGCAGGAACCGGGCAGGGGTGCATGGAGGCGGGGCTGGGGCCTGTCCTGGAGCCGGAGGAGAGCTGCTGACAGCCGGGGTGAGGTCCAGGTGGGGTGGGGTCAGGGACTGAGTCAGCCTAGAGAAATGTCACAGGGGAGGCATGTATGTTTTAAAAAGGTGCCCATTTTAGTCCTGACCATGGCGGACGGTCACAGAGGAAGGCAGTGGCCCGAGAGGCTGGTCAGGGAGAAAACAGCCAGCACCGTACGCCCGGCATGGACAGCAGGGACACTCTTCCTGTCCCCGTGCCAGCTGCCCTGGGGACAGAAGGGAGGGAGGGCCAGCCTGGGACCTGGGATCTTACTCTAAGTGTGAGGGAAGCTACTGGGGAAACTCGCGGCGGGGAGCTGAGGGACAGAGTGACGGTCTGTGTTCAGCACAAACTTGGGGCTGTTTCCTCAACCCCCTTGGTCAGGCCATGTGTGGGAGGTCCTGGCAGCGCGGGGAGGCGGCGCAGGAGGGACGGGCCCGGCCTTGTCTACGGCAGCCGGGAGCTGGCGCTCAGGCTCTCAGGAACTCCCAGGGCTTCGGGAGGCTCTGAGGAAGCTCCTGAGTGTGTAAATACCAAGAACACGAAGGGTGGGGCAAGCAGCTGGGAGAGCTCTGGAGCCCTGGGAGCTGGAGCCCCCCACGCCCCACTCCCCCCCAACCCTATGCTAGGCCCCAGGTGTGGTTAGCAGGGACTGGCAGTTCAGGGCCTGGACAGCAGGGGGCGCTGAGGCCACGCATTTTCCTCCAATTTGTCCAGACCTCTCCATGGGGGATGGGTGGGGGGAGGGGGCGCCCCGCATCTGAGGTTGGTTGCAGTCTGTGCTCACCTCCCTCTGTCACACTTGAACCAGTGGCGGAGTGCGTGTGTTGCCTCTGGGTCCAGCTGCGCCCGGGACAGGCAGAAGACCAGGGAAGGCATGATGGGTCCAGGGCATTCAGGAGAGGATGCCCCTGCCTGAGACTGCTGGGGTGGGGGCAGGGATCGACGAGAGGCAGCGGGGGGAGGCCGGGGTGGGGAGGGGATCCAGGACACAGGAGGAGCGCTTTGGTGGGCCGCTTCACCAGAAGTTTCTAGGTGGCCGAGCCTAGAGGTCTGCCAGGCTTGCCTGTGTTCCCGCCGGGACACCCTCTGCTTCCCTCCCATCCGTGCGCTCTGGCTGGACCCTCGCCTGACGTGCTCCCTGAGCTGCCCGACCCGGCCCCCCAGGGCCCCTGCTGCCTTTCCGGACAGAGTGCTGGGCAGGCTCGGGGCACAGAGGCCCTGTGGGCTCCCTCCAGCCCGGTGTCGCGGCTCTAGCTGCTTGGTACCTATTTCCTGTTGTCCGGCTTCCTGGGCCAGAGCACCCCCTCCCCAGGCCCCTAGCTCTCCTGCAGGGGTGCCCCAGTGCTCCAGCGCATGTGGCCAAGCAGGCCTGGGGTTGGGGGCCAAGGCCTCCCCCCACCTGAGCTGGCCCTCTCCCCGCTGCCTCTGGGCCGCTCCCTGTCCTGCTGGGCCCCAGCCCGCCTGGCACCACATTGCCCTGCCACTGCCACCAGGCTCTTCTTGCTGTGCCCAGACCTGCACTTGGGTTCATTAGGGGCTGGTCCCCAGCTGGCAGTGAGTCAGCACAGAGTCGGAATGGGGGGATGTGACGGCCAGCGTGTTTGGTGTCGGGAAGTCCTGGACGCTTGCTCTCAGCAGCTGCTGGGACTCTTGGACGCTTTGATAGCCCGGGAACCGTCCTGCCCCCTAGGTGAACCGGGCTGGGGGCTGAGGGCACCAGGCGGCATGGCTGGGGGGGGGACTTTGTCCCCATACTCCTGCCCTTTTCCCCTCCCCCCCTGCCCTGCAGAGAGCAGAGAAGGGCAGGCTGACAGCAAAGGGACACACAGAGGCCCCAGATGGACGGAAGGGAGAGTGCAATGCGCAGAACCAGAGGGGCGGGCGGCTGTGCGGGCGCCTTGGGACGACCGCACGGACAAGTGAGGGTGGGCTTCCTCTGCTGGGGCGTGGGCGCTTCCGGCTGAGGCAGGGAGAGCGAGGACGTGAGCGGCACCCTGCGGCATCTGGAGGGCTCAGCGCCTGGGTGCTGGGTTTTCTCAAGGCCCAGGTTATGCCGCGCGCCTGGGGGCGTGGCCTTCCCTTCCTGCAGTCTGGCCCCGGTGTCTGCCACTGGTGGTCGTCCCGGGTCTTTCGGGCTGGGGTGCTGCTGGCCTGCGCTCTGGCCCGGAGGCCACGGTCCTCTCCCCAAACCTACAAGTAGTACAGGCCCCTGGGAAATCGGGGAGGATGACCGGGGTCACAGTCGTGGGCTGACCTGGTCACTGGAAACCTTCCAGTGTGTTTTCTCTGAAAGTGTGTGTACATGTGCACACGTATGGGCGTGTGTGTGTGTGTTGGAGGGTGACGTCAGGGCATGAATGCCAGTGTGGGGAGGGCAGGGTGGCGAGGGGCCCGTGCCCACTGGAGGGCAGGGTGGCGTGGGGCCCGTGCCCACTGGAGGGCAGGGTGGCGAGGGGCCCGTGCCCACTGGCGGGCAGGGTGGCGTGGGGCCCGTGCCCACTGGAGGGCAGGGTGGCGTGGGGCCCGTGCCCACTGGAGGGCAGGGTGGCGTGGGGCCCGTGCCCACTGGAGGGCAGGGTGGCGAGGGGCCCGTGCCCACTGGAGGGCAGGGTGGCGTGGGGCCCGTGCCCACTGGAGGGCAGGGTGGCGAGGGGCCCGTGCCCACTGGAGGGCAGGGTGGCGAGGGGCCTGTGCCCCCTGGGCCGGGCCAGGTCCTGCGTCAGCCTTGCCAGTCTGCGGTTTACACCACACAGCGCTCTGGGCGCAGCCTCTTCCCTCTCCTCACGGCCGCCAGGGGAACGAGGTGGGCTGCTGGCTTTGTCTGCCTGGTTGGTGCCCAGGAAAGGCGACTCATCCGCATGCCCACAGGGCCTGTGTGCCAGCCACAGCCCCCACTTGCCCTCGCACTGCCTCACGGGCCTGCTTGGGCGAGAGACGAATCCTGCCCTTATGTCCTGGAGGACAGGCGGAGTGAGCGGACGTCCAGGCCTGGCGGGCCAACCTCGGGAGCCCAGGAAGCCCGGGGGGTGGGGGTTGGAGGGAGCTCTCTTGGCCGGGGCTTGTCATCCCCCCACCCACCCCACCCCTGCACAGAGCAGGGGGAGAGGTGGGCAGCCCGGGCGCCCCTGCCCCCCTGGGGGCCAGGCTGCTGGCTGCTCCTGTCCCCGCTGCTCTCGCTGGTGCCCCCTTCCCCGCAGCCTCCCCTGCGCCCCCAGCCCCGGGCGGTGCTCTCTCCCCAGCTGCCCTCGAGCCAGGCACTTCCCGGGCTCGAGGCGGGGGTGGCGGGGGCGGGGGGGGGGTGGGAGGTGTGGGGGGTGGACGGTCTTGGAGCCTTCTGCCCCTCCCTTGCTCTATGTTGTCAGTTCACTCTCAGTGTGCCTGGGGCTTGAGGGAAAAGCAGTCTGAGGAAGGTTGAGCTGCTGCCCGTGGTCTGTAAGATGTTTACCTTTCAGGCAGGCCATGGACAGTTGTGCCTGAAACCCAGCGCCATGTGCGCCCGCTGGGGAACGCTCCTGTCTGTCCCACGGAAAAGCAAGAGTAAGGGCAGGCTCAGGGTGGTCAGCGTGGTCGGCTGATGGCCCGACCCCAAACCTGAGGGCCAGCATCCCAGCCTCCGGGCCCTGTGGGCGCCGTGTTTGCGGCCCCGGGCAGGATGCTTGCCGAGGTCTGCTCCGGTCTGGCGGCCCAGGGGGAGCTGAGCCCCAGAGCCCCTGCACACGAGAGCCTCACGTCCAGGGCTGTCGAGTTCTGACGGCGAGGGGTTTTGTGGAGTCTCCAGAACGTTACCGGGTAATTCTGCAGTGATGCCTAGGTTCTAGAGCCAGTTTCCTGTTTCCTTCTTCCTGGAACGGGGGTCTGCCGTGCTCCCGTCACTTTGAGGTTGTGTCAGGCATCGGAAGGCAGACGGGCGGATCGCGGAGCAGGGGTAGATGCCGGAGACGGGCACTGGGAACGCGGCCGATGCCGCAGGTTGGCACCGCGTGAGCCGGTGCATATGCAGGCTTATAATAGAACCGTCAGCAACTGTAATTAAGGCTGTGAACTGCGCCACGCTGCTAAAAAAACAAGCTCTCTGCAGCTGTTGGGCTGACTGAGAATTACCCCTATCAGCTCAAGTTTGATTCTTCTGATTTGGTAGAGGAAATACTTTAAAAATGATCTCACAGCGTGACTTATGTAAACGGCCTTTTTTTTTTTTTTTTTTAATCTGAGACAATTGAGAGGGAGCCTGACTCCCTGGCAAACCACAGCTTCCTGCAGTGTCCTGTTGCCATGGGTTACGGAGGGAGCCGAGTGGAACTTCATCTGAAATGTCTTTAAACTTCCCTGGCGTGCACAGGCATGCGGCCGCGTCAAATGGTGTAGTGTAGATCCGCGCGCCTGGTGTGGGTCGGAAGTTTTCTTGTCTTAAGATGAATTTGGGGAAAGGGTTGTCCAAGGAAGCGCACATTTTAAACGATCAGCAGGTAAGTCACTCCCGCCGTTTCTTGCCGTTTAACAGAATTTTTCTAAGGAACCTGGGCATCTCAGTTACTGCTTTGTTTTCAGACAAATGGTAGGTTTTATGTGTAAACTTTGAAAGCGCTTCTGTGTGTGCATCCTGGAGCTAAACGTGAGTCCTGTGGCCGTGAATGGCCGGCTCTGGGACCGCGGGACCCCCCCGGGCGAGGCTGGGCGGTGGGTGGTCGCAGGGGGTCTGGCTCGGCCTCCCGGGGCAGCCGGCTGCTGGCGCTGTAAGTCAGCCCCGGAGAGCGCCCGGGTTCTCTTGTCCCTCCCGCAGCACTTGTAACAGATCTTAGAGAGGACCGAGGGAGCTCATGTTGGCGAAGGGTTCAGTCTCTCCTGGATTATGACACTCTATCCTGCTCTTTAAGTTACTATCGTGTATCTAATATTTTGGAACGTAATAGACTTGTTTTGTGGCATGCCCATACCCAGGGAGCTGCTGGTAATTCTATTTAATAATCGATTATTATCAGAGCTTATAAAGGTGAACTTGGACAACTTTTTTGAAAAAAGGTTCGGGGAGCCAGGCAGAAAGAGGGTTTGAGATTTAAAGCAAGAATACTTTTTCTTTTCCTCTGGCGGCCGCCCCGTGTGGCTGTAAATGTCACTAATTACGGGGTACCGATTTTAAATCCGGTCTTTTCTGAGGGCGGTTGCATTTTGCTGTCTTCGTGATCTCTGACTAGAGCCTCTGGGCGGCGGCGGGGACACCAGTTCTGAAGTGACCGGTTTGGGGGTGAGGCGCGGGGAGAGGGGAAGATAGGACCGGCCAGCTGGGTAGGTCGACTACGAACCTTGTGCAGTGAGTGCACGTCTCACTGTGTTGTCGGAGTGTGGAGTGTGTATTTTGAAAAGCCCAGGCGGGACGAAGGCTCACCGGGGAGGGCGGGGGGACGGGCTCTGATGTTTACGGGCGGGCCTGCCGCGTGGCCGCCCCGGCCGCCCTGGTGCAGAGACGCCGAGGCGCCCCTGGTCCTTGGTGTCCTCCCCGGGCCGCTTACCCGGCTACGGTGCACACCTGTGCGCCGCACTGTCCCCTCCTGCTGTATAAAGGCAAGCTTTAGGCAGTGTTGGTTTTTATTCCTGGTGAGAACAAAGGTCTCTAAAACCTGCTTTTGCACTCGCCTGTGTAAATGACTGGGATCCCTTTTGGGATTTTTGCAAATGCTCAAACCGGCAAATAAGTTGTTGGCAGGAGCGTGTTAAAATCTGGCTGTGCGTCTTGTATTTTAAGCAACAGAAAACGCGCATCTCACTCCTCCCCGGGGCCGAGGGTGGTATCCGAAGGTGGTGGGCGGGTGGTGGGCACCACAGCTCTTTCTGGCTCAGAGTGGGCCGTGGGGAAGAGGGCAGAAAGAGGGTCGCTGCGAGGGGGCGATCTTGCAGCCACGTGACGCGAAGGGGGGAGGAAGGGGTGCGGCGGTGGGGGCAGGCGGCTCCACACCTCGCCGGCTCTGCCTCCCGGAGCCTCTAATGGTCGGTCTGTAAGCGGGGTGCCCGGGACCAGCCCCCCTCCAGTGCGCACGTATGCTCCGTGGACGCCGTGTGCCTCTCGTGAGCGCCTTTTCCCCGGAGGCGGGGCGCGATATCCCGCAGCCACTGAAGGAGCACGGAGGAGAGCCTCTGGGCGCCGGCCCTGCAAGAGCGCGAGGCTCCCACGGGCCGGGTGAGCAGAGCACAGCTCTCCCGTCGTTTGCAAAGCGAAGTTCAGCCTAAGCAGACCTTGGGCATGTGGGTGTGCTCCTCTGTGGACCCAAAGCTGGCCATCATCCTCCACCGCGTCGGGGTGGGTGTGAGCCGGGGCGCTGGCGAGTGTGGTGGGGGGACACGGGGACCCAGCGCCGGGCGTCCGGAGGAGTGTCGGGCCCGCACCCAGGCTTGCCAGGCTTCCCCGGCTGGGGGCAGCGCTCCACGGGAGCCCCGCCAGCCCTGCAGCTCGTCCTTTCCTGCCCCCTCGTAAAATACCCATCGTGCTGGGCTGCGCGTGGCCGAGGTCTGTCGTCCGGTGGCTTGGAAGCAGTCCCCTGTCACAGATGTGTTGTGTCTGCCCAGGCAGCTGCCGTCAGGCTGCTAGAGTGCGAGGGAAAGAAATTCCCAGAGACAGGAGGCTTTCGCCTCTCTGGGCACTGGGGCTCTGGGCCCGGTTTGAACACAGGAAGGGCTGCGCTGGAAGGGAGCGTCCCGCGTTCTGCTCCGGGCTGCGCGGGGCCTGCCTCACACTCAGGGCGGCGGTGGGGGCGGCGCGCTCAGGGCTCCACTCGGCAGCGGTGCCGCCCGGTCGCAGGTGTGCGGAGGGCGTGCCAGCCCCACAGGAAGGCCTGGACAGGCTGGAGGAAGACAGTCCCTGGAGGTGAGGAGGGCCACCCCAAGTCTGCTCCTGGGGAGGCGCAGGCATGGTGAGGAAGGGAGAGCCAGCCATACAAGCAGGGCTGGCCGTGGCTCTGGTGGCCAGGTCTTTTTTCCTCATGTGGCCAGCCGGGGCTCGGTCCTGGTCCTTTTGCGGGCCCGCCAGGCAGGCAGTGGGGACAGTGGGGTGGGAGGGCAACCTGAGAGCAGGGTAGGCGTCCCCTCGGCCCAGGCCAGAGCACGCGGGGCTGAGCGGGCCCCGGAGGTGGTGTAGGAGGTGGTGTAGGGGTGCGGCCGCAGGACGGGAGTAAGCACGCAGGCTTGCCCTTGTGTGGGCCGCCTTCCACCCTGCTGGCTCCAGACCTCGAAGAGGAGCCAGTGGGCTGCAGGCAGTCCTTTTGCATTTGACTGAGTTTCTCCTTTTTTAGCTCGGACGAGCAGGCTTGGCTCAGTGGCTGTCTCTGCTACTGGCCTGTGCTGTTCCCACAACTCCGACAGCCCCTCGGGGGTGGGGTGGGGGGGGGCGCGGGCTCTGTGTCCAGCGGTCCGTCCCCTGCTCGGCTGTCTGGCTGTCCATCAGCACGTGTGTGCCTCGCCCCAGACCTCCTTCGACCCGGACGGGGGGGCCCGGCTGTGTTGGGGGCGGTCTGCGTTTATCCCACTCAGTGGCTGCACAGACAGATTCTTCTCTCACTTTCTGAGGCTCTGATTCTTGCCATCTGTGGGAGAAGACCTCCCAGTGCGTGGGAGGCAGACTCAAGTCTCTGTCTGCACGTCCTCCCCTCCTCCGTGAAGACGCCCAGCGCCTTGAACTACCTGCCGACGATGGGCCCTGGCTTCTGCTCCCCTCGGGCCCGTGGTGCGGCCGGCACGTGGCTCCTTCCTCCCTGGTCCCCAGAGGGGTGCCCGGCAGACCCAGAGCCACCTCCGAGTGGCAGCTCTCCAGCCTGCCCCACCCCCAGCCACTCCCAACTCCCTCTGGACATGCAGGGGTGGGTGGGGAGTAGTGTCCAAGTCGAACTTGGGCTCCTCCCATGGTCTCCCCTGCCCCTCACTCAGGCCACCCCAGAGCCCCCTGAGTCTGCGCCTGCATCCTTCCTCATCGCCCCCGCCTGACTCTCTTGCCCGCAGCCCCGGGGGTGCGCACTCTGCCCTGCATCGGCCCATGTCCAGCCCGAGGGGACACCACGTGTGCCCTGCTCCGCGCCATGCGCTTGACTTGCCCAGGCAGCAGGACGTGACGTCTTGGATTCATGTCCAGATGCCAGCAAAGCGCCTGGGGGCGGGGCTGCCCGTTCTGGGTGTGCGGCTGTGTTGCACGCTTCCTGCGTGTGCCAGAGGCGTTCAGTGAGTGGAGGCGACCTCAGCAGGATCCCCCCAGGCCCTGCCTGGCCATGAGGGTGGGGCTGCGGGGAGCTGACAGAGCCAGCCCGGGGAGGACGGATGGACGGACGGACGGCTCCAGCTCCAGGCTCCCCTCTGGGTGGAGGTTTGGAAACGCCTGAGGCATCTCAGCTTTTACGAGAAAGTGCTTCCCGAGGGGTGGGCCTTGGTGTCCCATCCCCGGCGTGTGCCTGCCTGTCCCAGTCCTGCAGAAGCAGCTCCTCGGGGATGGTGTCTGCCTGAGAGCCAGATGGAGCGCTGCCTGCTGCGCAGAGCGTTCCAGAAGGCGTGTCTCCCTCCACTTCGCTGGCGCTGCCGTCCCCTAGGGCTGCTGGGTCGTGGCCGTCATCCAGACACTCGGGCACCTCCCCGCCGCGTCCCCCTGTGTCCCCCTGCGTCCCCCAGGAAAGGGGATTTGCAGCCTTTAGTCAAGCGCAGGGTCAGAGGGTTTGGGCCGAGGCCGGATGCGCGCCCCGAGGCCCCGGCCGAGTGCGGAGCCGCGTGCCTCGTTCACCTCGTCCGGGCGTTTGCAGGAGGGACTCTCCCAGGTGCACCAGGTGCGTGACAGGACCGTTCCCTCCTCACTCATGGGAAAGCGCCGTCGTGTGGGTTTGGTCCGATTCGGTCTCTGATGATTTTATTGGAGACCAAAGGTGTCTTTGGGACGCACACGCATGGGTACCCGTGCACACACGCACACACGCAGGCACGCACACTTGAGTGAAAGAGGCCCAGGTTCAGCTTTGAGCTTCAGGGCTCTGCCTGCACTGACTGGAGGCCCCCGATTGCCCCGTCCCTGTCCCCGTCCCCACTCCCTGTCCCCCATCCTGCCCTCTCTCCCCCATCCACATCCCATCCCCAGTCCTTGTCCCCCATCCCTGTCCCCTGACACAGTCCCCCAGCCCCGTCGGGCTGCACAAACCGTGGTGTGCCGCGCTGTGGCGGCTCCACCCACACCCCTGCCTGTGTCCCACTTGTCACCGGGCAGCATGGAACACAGCCTGGGTCGGCTTCTCCTCGGTCACAACCCTTCTTTGTTGTGAACATGAGAGTCTGAAGTTTAGAAATTGTGCCTCCTCCCTCCCTGCCTTTATGTGAGCTTCTGTCTCTGTGGTGGAGCCTGCTGGGAGCACTGGTGGGGGTGCCGTGTGCTCACGTGGGGGGGTGTGCTCATGTGGGGGGGTGTGCTTGTGTGCTCACATGGGGTGTGTGTGCTCATGGGGGG